>PVKP010006462.1:0-82931 GCA_004027715.1 Plecturocebus donacophilus
CTATTCCTTCCTGTCTCCATTGTTAAACACAATTATTGACATAAAAGAGGTTTTTAATATCCATTTTTAGACTGTATTCTAGCCTGGGCAATAAAACAAGAATCCCGTTCTCTCTCCCTCTTTCTCTTCCTCTTTCTTTCTCTCTTTCATTCCTTTTTTTTTCTTTTCTTTCTTTTGCTGTTTCTTTCTTTCTCCTTTTCTCTCTTTTTCTAAAATCTCTTCCTCTTTCTTTCTCTCTTTTTCTTTTTTTCTTTCTTTTGCTGTTTCTTTTAAAAAAATAAAATAAAAAACAAAAAAATAAAAAAATAAAAATAATAGGAATACATTCTGAGAAATGCAACATCAAGCAATTTCATTGTTGTGTGAACATCAGAGTGAATTTACACAATGGTATACTCTATGTGTAAGTATGTACATACCTAGTGCATATATCATACTACCCACATTGGTAGTGCAACAACTGGTATACCTTAATGCCCCTAGGCTACAAACCTGCATAGCATGTTACTATGATGAATACCATAGGCAAATGTGACACGATGGTAAGTGCTTGTGTATGTAAACATAGGAAATGTACAGTAAAATATGATGTGAAAGAAAAAAAGTACACTTGTATTGGGTGCTTACCATGGATGGAGCTTACAGTACTGGAATTTGCTCTTGGTGAGTCAGTGAGTGAATGATGAGTGAATGTGAAGGCTTAGGACATTACCGTATACTACTGTAGGTTTTTGAATACTGTATATTTAGGTTACATCAAATTTATTATAAAAAATCTTTCTCCTATAACAAGCCTTAGCTTACTGTAACTTTTTTACTTTATAAACTTTTTAACTTTTTCACTCTTTTATAATAACATAGAGCTTAAAATACACATTGTGCAGCTGTACAAAAATTATATCCTTATTCTATGAATTTTTATATTAATTTTTTTAATTTTTAAAATTTTTCTGTTAAAATCTATGCCATAAACAATCACATTAACCTAGTCCTGAACAGGGTCAGGATCATCACTATCACTGTCTTCTACTTCCACATCTTGTCCCATTGTAAGGTCTTTGGGGGAAATAGTATATATCGAGTTGTCATCTTTTATGATAACAATGCCTTCTGACAGAATACTTCCTGAAGAACCTGCCTGAGGCTGTTTCGCAGTCAACTGTTTTGTAATAAGTAGAAACAGTATGCTTCAAACTACCCATAAAAACATAATATAGTAAATACATAGATCAGTAACTTTGTCATTTATTATCAAGTATCATGTATGGTACATAATTGGATGTGCTATGCTTTTATAAGACTGGCAGCACAGTAGATTTGTTTATACCAGCATCACCACAAACCTGAGTACATTGTTTTATATACTATATTATGATAGCTATGACATCACTAGGTGATGGGAATTTTTCACTTCCATTATAATCTTATGAGACCATCACCATGTATGTGTTCTGTCACTGACCGAAACATACTTATGTGGCACATGACTGTATTTTAAAATTTAGTTTGAGCTCCATAAATGCCAAGATAGAAAGCAAAATTTTAAGTATATAAATTTCTAGTGATCCCATTTTTAAAATAAGCATAGAATATGAAGTACCTATAGGATCAATTCTCTATTTGGATTGGGGATTGGTTATATCAATTTTACCTGAGAAACATTTTCAAACACATATTCTGGAGGTTCATTCCCTGAGCTGCTGCCACCAGGGAGTCTGTGCTCTGATTTTGCACTGTAATGGTGAAGAGTTTATTGGCTTGATTTTTAACTATGAAGGATTAATATCAAATCTCTTTCTCACAAAGTTAATTCTGATATCCAATCTATACTTCCTCCTTTCCAATCTAAGCACACATGAACAGGAGTTTACATCTTTGTCAACTACTTTTGAAAGATCATCCACCTAAGATACAAAAATTTGGAAGAAAAAAAATGAATGTAAATATAAAATTTAATAAATCATCTATCTTAAAGAAAGATCTAACACTGTTTTTCCCAAACGAATGTTTTATTCCATTTTAAGACTTTTCCAAGAGAATGCTGAAGACATAATTATCATGTTTCATTATTTAATAAACCTCAAGAGGAGATACCATTTTAAGATATTTATGTTTACCAAAGACATAAAAAACAGTAAAGATATTTATTTGGTGAGTAATAGGAAGTTAAAGATGGTGTGTAATACTCATAGGGATCTCAATCTCAGGTGTCCAAAAAACCCAGTGGTTTGTAGAAGCTTTTATTCTTCCTGTTTTACAACCCTGCTACAGACATAAAGAGGCCGTGAAATTTCTCTGTTTATTTACTTTGTATCTCAGTCTCTCTGATTCTATACCATTACATTTTTTACCCTCTTTATCGAAATTAAGATGAATGCTCAATTCTCTCTAACTTATGGCACTTTGGCAAATGAGCAATTTTGGATTATTTTTCAAAATAATCTAATTTTTGTCTTGAAAAATGTCCATATATATGTATGTGTATACATGTGTGTTATATGTATTTTTATATGTGTCTGAATATTGTGAATAACATCTATGTACTTACTTTTAAATTTGTATATATTTTAAAGTAACTTCAGCTTTTCTAGAAATATACATTTTTTTAGTGGAAATCACTTAAAGTTACAAAGTTTGTGGTGGTCAGCAATCAGCAGCCCAAAATAGCAGCTGGAAAGAAGTAAAAGAGCTGCCTCAATTATGTGCTCTATTCTTTCAAAGAATCTCTCCTTACAGTGTAAATTTTGTCAAAACAAAACAATAACAAGAAGCAGTACCTTTTGCTGTTTTTCGTGTTTCCTGTCTAAAATCTAGTTGAAATTTAAAAACATAACAGCTTTCCCACTAGTGTCAGATAGATAAAACATATCAGATCAGTAATATAAAAATGTCAAAATTTTCCATTTTGGAATTGGAAAGTCACCTTTTCATTCTTTGTTTAGACTGTCATTTATTGTCATTAGATATTTCTATTTTTTATTATTTCATGGTTAAATGTCATTCTCAGAAACCCTCATGTATATTTTTCTAAGACCCACAATTATAACTCTCATTTTGTATAACTTTCTCTGCATGTATCATAAGTGCTTTAAGTATGATAATGTAAAACTATGATAATGACAGTATTGAAATAAAAATGGGTATGATGAGGAATCTTAGTGCAATCAGAATACCAATTACAGCACACTCTCATATATGCTCAATTGGATAGGGAAGGGGAATATTTTTAGACATTTCTTTTACTAAGAAGATACGACATCTAGGCAGAAGGAAAAGGACAACTTCATTTTAAGTACATGTTTAAATACCTCATGATAACTATCATAATGGAATAAAGGTTACCTTGATAGAGTTGGCTGTTTTTGTAGCAGTTCTGTATGACTTTCTAAAGAGACAAATTTATATTTCTATAGTCGATGATGATATATCTATAAATGTTTAGAATGTTTTCATTTTGACTTAAAAAAGGAAATGTGCATTCTCTTTAGTATTGTAGCCTATCATCCCCTTTACATATATAGATTTAAACAATATTTTTCAGTGCAGAAGTAGCATTCAACCTGTAATTAAACTTAATTGCAGAACAAAATGTATTTTTGGTTAGTTTAGAGAAATAGTTGTAATATTTCAGTAATATTAATAAGCATGAGACAAACTTGTTCCATTTCCTCAAACTTTACTACAAAACTGCCTAATAATAAGTTGATCACTAACCTTAACATTAGTCGACTTTAATTCTGGTGTGTATTTTTCTGTCCACTTTAATGTTTATTAAGATCTCAAATTAAAAAATATCTTTTTGACATTCATCTAGTACTATAACCTAGATGGTATGAACAGTTGGCCCAATATACAGCTCTGATTAATTCTTGACCCACATTTCAGGACTGAATTGTACCAGTAGAAGGATACTTTCCAATAAGATTTTAAGAAGGAGAATAAATTTCTATATTGTCTTTGGTCTCTGATTTGTGAGTAATACCCAAAAGCTGCAAGCCAAACATGTAAAGTATTGACATTCTAACTTATCATAATTCACTGAACTAGTAGCTTCCTGTAAAATTTAATTGACATATCCTTTCTTCTAAATTAGCATCATCTAATAGAAATAAAAATGCAAGTGTGGAGAAGGAAAAATATCTTTTTTCTTATCTATCTAAGGTTTGTGGCTGAGGCTTCCCATCACAAAAGACAGATTATCAAGAGAAAAGCACACACATTTATTTTAGTTTTATATGACATGAAAGCCTACTTCAGGAAATGAAGATCCAAAGAAATGGTTAAAGTTGTGTATCTTTACACTAGGTTTAATGAATAGTGGACAGTCATGGAGAAATATGATTGAACAAAGAGAATGATCTAATGGTAATAAATTGGGAAAACAGAAAGGCTAGTTTCTTCAGCTTCTTCTCTGTAACTGCTTATCTTTGGGAATAATATGTTCCTTTGCTCTGGGTATAGGAAGGGCATCTCTCACATCGGGGTCTTAAGATCTGCATCTAGGGTAGATCAGAAAATCTTTTCTTGAATTTTATGAACTGTTTTAGGAGAGAAGGGTGGGAGAAGGTGAGAGTGGCCTTCCTGCTTCTGTATTTTTTCTCAAATCTCAAAGTACCATATTTTGAGATAACATGTACTGAATCTCATCACAAGCCACAAATATAACCAAATTTTCTTGTAGCCAAATTAATAAAAAGAACAGGTAAAATTAATGTTGATAACAGTATCTAAACAAATATATAAATGTAAAAAATAGTAATTTATATATATTTTCATATCATAAGTCTTTGAAATTGGATGTGTGTTTTACACTTATCGACAGAAATCAGTTCCCACCAATCAGCTTTTATATACTCTGTTCCTATGGTCAACAGCTACCAGAATTAATATGGCAGGATTAGGAAAGAAGATATCCCCTATTAGAGAAGTGTTCCTATGGAAAAGCTATCATTAGACTACAGAAGATAGCTCTAACTCTCGTCAACTTTGAGGGGGCCAGTGTCTTCTGGCCATACAGTGAAGGGATACAGCCTTTTTGTTTCCTAATTAATCATTTGGGGGAATATCGGGGCTACATGCCATTCTTCCTCTACCTACTCAAGCAGGGGAAGAAATAAGAGATAGGTGGTATAGGGAAGACCAACAGGCAAGGAGTGCATGAGGTCACAAATCCTGGTTCTCGCAGGTGGCCAAAGCCTGAGAATTGGCCCTGGAGGGAAGATTGTATTGTGGACACATATCAGAAGCTTACATATCAGAAGATTGTGTCATGATGACTCCAACAACTAGAAGTCAGACAGAAAATTTACTCAAACCTTCCTAGGAATCATAGAGATTAAGAGCTATTCTGAGACCCTTGGCGAGATGAAGCTACTAGCTGCCACCAGGAATCCCATAAATGATGAGGCAAACAAAGAGAAGCAAAAACTTCTCCTAAGCAAGTAAGTGGATATCTGGCTTTTCTCTCTTGCTCTTCCACCCAACTCTGGAGGAGCCATTAGGGTTGGGTGTGGAAGAAGGGGTGGTGTAGAAAAAGCAGGCCATGGACCAATCCTCATCTCTCCCTGCAAGACAGTAGAGCCAAAGCTCTGTCCTCTTCTGAGAGCATGAAATAATTTTGAATCAGGATTGAGTTTTAAAATGAAACACCATCTTCTAAAAAACTAAAAGAACTCCAAGTATCAAAAGTTGACCTGTGTCATTAAAGAGGTGACACCCCTAGATCAAGAAAGATTTGATACAGAAAGTTGAAGAACATGACTGGGGAAAAACTAAAGCCATTCCATGTTCATATCCCAATGAGTTGTGACTTCAAAATAAACTAGTTAAACATATACTATTTCCAACAAATTATTGTAGATGAAATGTTTAAAACATGAGTAGGACATTTGGAAATGAGACATGGAGCTTGCAGAAAGGTATTGGGAGAAAACCCTAAATAGGTATGTAAAGAGAGATTGGGTTTCCCCTCAAATGCCAGAAAGAAGGAGGATGTACTTTTTCTTAAAGACAGAGTGGTCAAAGTTTTTGACCAGGAAAGTGACAAGATTAGATCTTTTAGAAAGATTAAAATTAGAGGTTTATCCTGGAGTTTAGAGTAGAAGGAATATGGGAAGCAAGAGGGTATAGGTAATTCCAAAAATGAACGGAAAGGAGAAGATAGATTTGAGACTATTTGAGAAACAATTCTGATAGGAAATTTTCAAGACATGATGACTGACTGATTGTAGGTAATACTGAGAGAGGGAAAGAGCATAAAAAGAGTTTTCTGCCCTCCAAAATGAATAGGAATGGTAGAATGATGAATGCCTGAAACAAAAACGAAAAGCAGTGACAGGAAGACATTGGTGCTCCTAAAGTTTGAGATGCTCAAGGGACATCTGAGAGCCTTTGTCCATAAACTAAGCATTGTAACTTAAGATCTGAAACTAAAGAGAGATGTCAGCAATAAAGATACAAAATCAACATGCAAAAATCACAAGCATTCCTATACACCAATAATAGACAAAGAGCCAAATCGTGAGTGAGTGTCCATTCACAATTGCTACAAAGAGAATAAAATACCTAGGAATACAACCTACAAGGGATGTGAAGAACCTCTTCAAGGAGAACTACAAACCAGTGCTCAAGGAAATAAGAGAGGACAAAAACAAATGAAAAAACATTCCATGCTCATGGATAGGAAGAATCAATATTCTATTGGGCCATACTTCCCAAAGTGATTTATAGATTCAGTACTATCATCATCAAACTACCAGTGACTTTCTTCACAGAATTAGAAAAAAACTACTTTAAATTTCATATGGAACCATAAAAGATCCTGTATAGCCAAGACAATCCTAAGCAAAAAGAACAAAGCTGAAGGCATCATGCTTCCTGACTTCAAACTATTCTACAAGGCTATAGTAAACAAAAATAGCATGGTACTCTTACCAAAACAGATATATAGGCCAATGGAACAGAACAGAGGCCTCAGAAATAATGGCACCCAACTACAACCATCTAATCTTTCACAAACCTGACAAAAACAAGCAATGGGGAAAGGGTTCCCTATTTAATAAATGGTGTTAGGAAATCTGGCTAGCCATATGCAGAAAGCTGAAACTGGATCCATTCCTCATACCTTCTACAAAAAGTAACTCAAAATGGACTAAAGACTTAAATATGAAAACTAAAACCATAAGAACCCTAGAAGAAAACCTAGGTAATATCATTCAGGACATAGGCATGGGTGAAAACTAAAACACCAAAAGCAATGACAACGAAAGTCAAAATTGACAAATGGGATATAATTAAACTAAAGAGTTTCTGCACAGCAAAAGAAACTATCATCAGAGTCAACAGGCAACCTACAAAATGGGAAAAATTTTTTCAATCTATCCATCTGTCAAAGGGCTAATATTCAGAATCTACAAGAAACTTAAACAAATTTACAAGAAAAAGAATAAACAACCCCATCAAAAAGTGGGCAAAGGATATGAAAAGACAGTTCTCAAAAAAAGACATTCATGTGGGCAACAAACATGAAAAAAAGTTCATCACTGGTCATTAGAGAAATGCAGATCAAAACCACAATGAGTTACCATCTCACACCAGTTAGAATGGCGATCATTAAAAAATTAGGAAAAGTAAGATGCTGGCAAGGATACAGAGAAGTAGGAACACTTTTACACTGTTGGTGGGAGTGTAAATTCGTTCAACCATTGTGAAAGAAAGTCTACATACCCAAAGGATTATAAATCATCCTACTCTAGAGACACATACACAGGTATGTTTATTGAGGCACTGTTCACAACATCAAAGATTTAGAACCAACCCAAATGCCCATCAATGATAGACTGGATAAAGAAAATGTGACATGTATATACCATGGAATACTATGATGCAGCCATAAAAAAGAAATGAGTTCATGTCCTTTTCAGGGACATGGTTGAAGGTGGAAACCATCATTCTCAGAAAACTAACACAGAAACAGAGAACCAAACACCACATGTTCCCACCCATAAGTGGGAGTTGAATGATGAGAACACCTGGACACAGAAAGGATAACATCACACACTGGAGCCTGCCGGGGAGTGGAAGCTAGAGGAGGGACAGCATTAGGAGAAATACCTAACATAGATGAAGGGTGCAGCAAACCACCATGGCATGTGTATACTTATGTAACAAACCTGCACATTCTGCATATGTATCCCAGAACTGAAAGTGTGTGTGTGTGTGTGTGTGTGTGTGTAAAATTCTAAAGTCAACAACATACAGTGAGAACTGAAATCATGCAGTGGCATAGTCTCCCTGGTGGAGACTGCAAAATAGCAGTCCCATTAGGGAAACCAGCGTCACTGAGGGCAAAGGAGGGGAGAACATAAAGAGGAGGATAGCCAATAGTCTCAAAGGGTGCAAAGACATAGAAGAACAAGGATCAGTAAGAAGTTATTACGTTTGGCAAATCAAGAGTTATTTGTGGCTTAGTAAAACAGTTTCAAAGACACTACAACCATCAAAAAATGATGAAACAGAGTAAGAAGTGATTGGGACAGCAAGTGAAAGTAATTTGATACAATAATTCAAAGAATTCTAACAGTCTCTTGAATCTAACTAGATTCAAGAGAGAACTTATGAGGCATCTTAGGCAATTGACTAGGGCTCTAATAGAAGTGGTAAGCTCTAGAATAAATATTGTTTGCAATCCACTCTAGCTAGGTACATTGCTTTTGTTTTTTTGTTTTTGAGAGTCTCACTCTCTCACCAGGTTGTAGTGCAGTGGTGCGATCTCAGCTCACTGCAACCTCAGCCTCCCAGGTTCAAATAATTCTCCTGCTACAGCCTCCCAAATAGCTAGAACTACAGGCATGAACAACCAAGCCCAATTAATTTTTATATTTTTAGTAGAGACAGGGTTTCACTATGTTGGCTAGGATGGTCTCGATTTCTTGACCTCATGATCTGCCTGCCTCAGCCTCCTAAAGGCTAGGTACGTTCTTACTGAGAAGCTAGAATGCACAATGTTTTGTTACCCTTTCTAAAGCAGGGGTAATTTCATTACATATTCAGGTAAGCTTTATCATTACAAACATGCTGCATTAAAAACAAAAAAGAAGAATTTATCATCATCGGCAGTTATCAAAAATCCCGTGAACAATTTAAATATAGTCAAGAATCACTAAATAGATGAAAAATTGCTTTAAGTAGATTCCAGTAAATTAAGTAATTTTCCTTTTATTTTCCCCAGGTAATTATAACATACTTACTACATGTCAGTCTTTAACCAAGATAAACGATGAGTTTGTGTCCTTTGTAGGGACATGGATGAACCTGGAAACCATCATTCTCAGCAAACTGACACAAGAACACAAAATCAAACACCGCATGTTCTCACTCATAGGCGGGTGTTGAACAATGAGAACACATGAACACAGGGAGGGGAGCACTATACGCTGGGGTATGTTGGGGGGAAATAGGGGAGGGACAGTTGGGGGGGGAGGGACGTGAAGGGTGGGGAGTTGCGGGGAGATAGCATGGGGAGAAATGCCAGATATAGGTGAAGGGGAGGCAGGCAACAAATTACACTGCCACGTGTGTACCTATGCAACAATATTATATGTTCTTCACATGTACCCCAAAACCTAAAATGCAATAAAAAAAAAAAAGAAAAAAAAAAAAAGTGATAATGAAATTTAAACAAATCAAAATTGTTTTTCCCTGTGTTGGAACAATATAAGAAAAAGAGATGAATAATGGATTGTTTAACCTCTTACGGTTTGCTTGATTTTAAAATATGCCAGCTTAAGTATTCACATCAAAGGATCACGGATTTTAACCTACTCTTCTAAGGAAATATTTTGACTAATAGTTGTTTTAAAATATTAGAGATTTTAATTGGTTTGTATTCTTCATAGTTTCTGTATAAGAGAGCACAGTTTTCAGAAGAATAAAGTGAATATAAATAGAAGCCTAAGCTTTATATTTTAATGTTTTGTTTTTGGTTTTGTTTTGTCTCTAAAAAACTAAAAGAATAACACAGGTGGTTTTGTCTATTTAGGATATACCTGCGTTTGTATTAACCACAGCCATCTTTTAAAACAATTCCAATGCAGAAGAGAAATGAGAAGGTTGAGTTTAAAGAAAGAAACTCCATCATAAATTTAAACCCATTTTAAAAGTATTTTCCTTCTTATAATATTGAATATCATAATTTCATAGACACCTATCTTAATAATTCTTTGTAAGAAGATTTTATAAGGTGGGACTGCTCAAAGTTGAAACAAATATATAGGGCAAAGTCCAGTTCACCAGTAAATGTGATACTTAAAGCTAAAAGATAACAGTGCACAAAAATGGGTAATTGCCATCTGTCTCATAAAAACACAGAAGCCTACGCAATGCCAACCAATATGTTCTGTCAAAAAAGTTGACTTAAAATATGTTCTGCTAACACTAAAATGGCAATAAGCAATTTGAAGGGAAACGTATACTTGACCAAATTGTCCCCTACAGCTCATAAACACCTCTGTCTGTGCCCTTGGAGTTTATCAGGGCTGTGAGAGACATTTATTGACTTTTACTTGATCTCCTATTGCCAAAACACACCAAGGTTAACACAGTTACTCAACACCTTTGATGCAGCCAGGAAAATGCTTGACTGAAAAATGTGGGCAATTTAACAAAGCAAGCAGCAACTGCCTACAGGAAGTTCTACAACCACAATCATTTCAAAATGTCACAGTTAACCCAGTGCCATGACAGCTGCACTCTGTGAGCACACCTCAAGACTGTCTGTTAAGAAGAGGCAGGTCAGCTTTTAAGAAGAGATTTGTTTTCATTCCTGATTTATTCCTGGAATTTGGATCAATTTTTTTTTTTAGAAATTCATGAAATGTGTTGAAAAAAAAAACACATAATTTTACTTCTTTGTATTTGATATCTAAATATTTGAAACATTCTTAATGCTCTAGAATAATTCATATGGTACTCTGTGTAACTAAAGAAATATACATTAACCCAATTCAAAACATGAATCAAAATATACACCAGAAGACTTTGCCAATATGGAACATTCACTTATAATACTTGGTGTCTGCCAATCTTCAGCAAGCAACTCAGTAATTAAACATCAACATACCACTTTTACCATTGCTAATCAAGAAATCACAAAAATATATAGTAAATTAATAACTTTAGAGAGAGAATAGTTCAGAAAGCAGAAGCAACAAAAAGAAAGAACCTAAGAATTTGAAACCTTTGTTGCCATTGACTTAATAAATGATCTTGGGTAAGTCAACCTAAATTGCACTTCCACGCAAAACTAGCAACTGAAGATGATGTTATGGTACAGTATTTTTACAACATTGTTAAATGTGCTATTTTTGGTGCTAAGGGCAAACCACTAATGAATAATTCAACTGGTCAGTAATTAAAGTTGATTTAAATACTATATTACCCTATGCCAACCAACAAGAAGTAGGTTTCTTCTATTCATGCTTGTTTCTATTCCACATTACAGGCAGGATGACTTGCTACCCAGACCACTTATATTTGCCTGCATTTTGCTGAAGAAATTTTAGTCTTTTTATAAGTTTAAATTTTTTGAGATCATGCAAAACAACTGGTAAAATTGATATGCATTTTAATCACTTCTTTTTCCTTCTTCACTCCCCATTAAAGCTTGATTTTGCAAAGAAGATCGATTTCTAAAATAAATATTATCTTTGTATAATGCATAAGCTAATCCACTACATGCTAATTCCAACAAATATTGATAGAGGTCTATTTACGAGTTTTAGATGAAAGATGTTTCTACTAACTAATTTTCTCTATCTGCTGATGCATTAAATGTAAAAACACTTGAGTTCTTTCCTAATGGAATATCTTGACAACTCTTAGGTCATGCACTAGCATGCCTCCTTAATAAATTGGGTCAGGTTTAAATCAAGCAACAAGTAATGTATTCTGCTATAATATCAAAAGCTAGCTGAAAGACGGAAGTATTAATTAATGGACTCATGTAAATAAGGTGGTATGAGCAAATTTAAATATTTATTTTTAGGTCTTAGTGAAACACACTGGAGAAAATGTTAAAGATGTCATTTTAATTAACTTGTAATGACCTCATATTAAGCAATCACATAGTATGAAGTCAAGAAATACTAAAACCACGATTTTTTTGTGACTTCTTGGTCCAAGTGCTAATATTTAATCCTTTTATATTTACAGAGGGCTAATTTTTTTCTGCAATTTCTTTCTTCGTACTAAAAGGAGTATTGTAAAAATAAACTATAATATAAGAAGTATGGTTTCAAATTCAACAAAATACTCTGTGACATATAATATACTAGAACATATTTTTACTTTTAAAAAGTCCCAGCATGCGCCGGGAATCCCAACACTTTGGGAGGCAGAAGCGGATGGATCACCTGAGCTCAGGAATTCAAGACCAACCAGGGCAGCATGGTGAAACCCTATCTCTACTAAAAATACAAAAAAAAAAAAATTAACTGGGTGTAGTGGTACGCACTTGTAGTCCCAGCTACTTGGGAGGCTGAGGCAGGAGAATCTCCTGAGCCCCAGAGGCAAAGATTGCAGCGAGCTGATATCGCACCACTGCACTCCAGCTTGGGCTACAGAGTGATACTTCATCTCAAAAAAAAAAAAAAAAATTTCTTTCCAGATAATTTTTTAATAGGTTATATACTTCACACACAAAAGTACATCCTCACCTTATATCTATGAACTGCTTAAGTTTTTCATGTGGCATTTCTACATGAGTGAATTCCAGGTGAGGACTGTAGGGAAAAGTACCATCAAGAGATTTATTTTCTCATTGCTTAATAAGAAGAGCATATATTACATAAACAAGTGCATAAATAATAAAAATAACCTGATGAAAATTTTTCTGTAGTAACCAAACACATTTATTTCCTACATATGAAAAACGAAAAGCCAAAACAGAACAGCCAAGTGTAGTACAAGCAGGTTACATGGTCTGGCATTTAACCATCTTTTCTCAGAGCTAATGACAAGGAAAGAATGCATATCTCAGTTATGATCAAAGGATTTGTATTAATATCTCATAATTTGAGAATAAATTGACAAAGCCAATAATTAAGCAGCCTTAGGAAAGTCAAATAAAATTCTCCAAAGTAAAAACCTGTAATAAAGGCAAGACCACCTCATGAAAACAGGTCAGTAGGAAGGGCCACCAAGAAGTATCATCTTCCAGAGTGCTGAACTAAAATGAAGTTGTCAAAGCTATAGGAGCAGAATACCTCCCTTACATAGGACTTTCAGTGGGATCTCAGAGGAGAACAATATAAGTCTCCTACCTAGATCTGTCTCAGCTTCAACTAAACTATTCCCTTCCCCACCTACATAGTCTAAAAAGTTTTAGAAGTATATTTAAAGCATTTGAGATTTAAAAAATTAACTGATTCCAAATAAAATGAAAGGCATATAAGTTAATTTATGTAGCAATAATGTTGAATAACAACCCCAGGATTTGAATGGTTACAAAAGACATTTCTTTCTATCACTCACAGATCTGTGAAATGGCTTTGATTCTCCAGGGCTCAGCTGGGAGAGTCTTGGATTGGTTCAGGGATTGGTGATTGGATTTAGTTCTACACCGTACACATTCTTATTCTGGGACCAACAGCTACCCAGAGCATGTTCCTCTCATCGCAGGAGGTTGAAGTCCAGAAGGGCAAGCTATCATGCAAGTTTATGGCATTTGTTCATGACATCTTTGCTCACATTCCATTGGTTATGGAATGTGAAGTCCAAAATCAATGTCACATGGTAAAGTCCAAATTCAATAAGACAGAAAACTTCTAATGAAGTCAGAGAGAAAATGCAAAATGTTAGAAGTACATCAAGTATCAAGGAGAATCAGCTCACACTATATCAGAAGAGCAAGATCTAAATAGAGCTACTTAAATTTGTTAGGAGCAAGACGAAAAAAAGTAGTGTAAAATTTACAGACATACTAAAGAAAAAATTATTTTAGTAGAACACATAACCCAAGAAGCACAGAATAATTTCTTGCCAATGTTTTTTCTCTATAAAAGACCTTAATAAAGTAATTCTATTAAGTTTCTAAGGGTGAGAGGACACATGATAGCTCAAAGATAAGATGAGATAAAAACAAGCTACAAAGCAAGAGGGTATGTCAGAGCTAAGAAAATAAATTGAGAACCAAAACACACAATTTCTGGTACAATACACAAACTAAATGGCAGGAAGCAGGACAGATATAGCTAAAATCAAATAAAACTAATGTTGTATAAAAAGCTTGAGGTAATCAAAATGAACATAGAGAAAGAGGCAACAAGATTTTAAAAACTAGAGCTATGATAGATATAAAGGATGGGAAAGGAATAAACAGCATAAAGACAATTTGTATTCCTTAAGTATAGATTTCAAACAAACAAGAATAGAAAAGCATCTATAGGTATAATACAGAAAAATGGCACTGAAGTGTAGAAAGAACTTAGTCTGCAGATTGAAATAAATATGTTTATTTGGAAAATTTGATTTGGAGTGACTGAGATAGAAACAAATCATAGATAATTATAGAAACTCAAGAATAAAGAAAAAATTCTTCTACCTTTCAATTTTTTCTTAAAGTCATCTATCAGAGGGGGAAAATTGAGGTCACTCTCAAACTTTCTCAGTACTATTCCATGTCAGTAAAACCAGAGGCATTATTTTATAAAGTTCCAAGGGGAGAAAAGTATTATCAAAGAAAAGCATATTGTTAAACAAAATTTACTGGAGGCCACTGTTTTGAACTGAGCTGCCACACTAGGCCCAACAGACCAGAACAAACTAGAATAGAATTATTCATGCTAGGGTGCTACATAATCAAACAACTTAAAAACAGGTGCATTTTCAAAAAAAAACAAAAACAAAAAACAGGGCATACACAGCAACCAATCTAAACATGCCCAATCAACCTGAGCCTGCATGATAAGGAGTCACCCCCGCCCACTTTAGCCCTATAAGGAAAGTCACCTGCAGTAAGTTGATGTTAGACAATGGCTCTTTGCACTGTGCTGCTTCCTTGTTCCTGCTCAAGTTTCCTTTCAAAAACTGACTGTTCGACTATCTGGCAGAACATCTTTCATAGATGTGATGCTGCCTGGTTCAAAAATAGCTAATAAAAGCCAATGAGATCTTTCAATTCAATTGTTGAAATTTTATTCTTTGACAATATTGAGTTGCCATTTAATTATAACACTGGGGGCATTTATTCTCTACAATGACACACTTAGAGACTATAACACACATAAGCCCTCCTTGACAAAAACTTAATCAACGATGACATGCAGGTGACCAAAAGTTGACTCAAATAAAGAGGTCAAGAATGGAGAAGCCATGGAAAAGGAATTGGTAGTAAGCACTCTATCCTTTTCTAGTCAGAGGAGAATCAGAGGAATTATGGCATACTAAATGATATAAATATTATGAATCTTTTCAAAATGAAAATTATAGAAACACAAGAAGAAAGTGAACAATGTTAATTGCCTCCAAATTATAGTATTACTCCCCAAAATTGAAGTGTTTCATTAGAAGAAAACATGACGACTCTGGACTCTTATTTTCATAATTTTCTAATTTAGGGGTAATTTTTAATAACTTTAGTTATTAAATAACTAATAGTTATTATTTAAACTAATAATTAAATAGTCTGTGGTGAATTTTTATCTGAAATTTAAATTTCCTTTAAGTTCTTTGAATAACAGCTTTGATTTTTATTTTCTTTAGATCAATTAAAGTAAAAATAAGATTTAACATACAGCAATTTTAATAGCATAGAGTGCTACTATTACAAAATTATTTGTCAACACACACAACCCTCTTGTTCTGTAATTATCTAAGTTCTATTTCCATATCAGCTTTGTCCTCAGACTGGCTTCACTCATGGTCACAAGATGGCAGTGGGCAGTAATTGGGGCTTGATCCAGACACTGGGTATGACTATGCTCACTGTACACTGCATAACTGTTGGAGCACCATTCACAATGGCCAATTTTTTCAGGTTATATGATGGTGATCTTACATGAGGTAATTCTTCATTCACATCTAAAGATGGGAAAATTATATTTGCGTCCCATACCTAAAGAACACAAGGGCTGAAGTCCATCCTAATTGAAACATCCTTGAATGAGCCGTCTAGCCAGGAGAGCACCTTGCACTCTTTGATTAAATACTGGGCTCACATGCTCATCACTGAACTAATTGCTATGTCAAGAAGCATGGAGTTCCCAATCAGAATTGAGTTAATTTCATTCAGATTGCATAACTGCTACACACTGGAAATAGACAGCAGGCTACGCAGTGAAAAAGGAATAAAATAGATGTGTGGAAGATAGTCAGAATTTCACCTTTGAGGAGTTTCCAGGCAGGTTTAACAGCTAATAAACAAAATGTATTACTTCTTCTCTAAATTGAAGTTATACCTTTGACCCAAATATCTGCAAATCAAATGTACTGGCTATCCAGTAAACTATATTTTCTGAAATTTATAGGTGCCTATTAGAAACAAATAAGTGTTCATAAACAGTCTAATAATCAACAAACACAATAACTTATCACTAAAGATACTGTGAACACAGGAGCTCTAAAAGTATTGACTCATTGTAAATAATGCCCCAAAGGGGCTGATGTTTTTAAAGCTGAGTTTTAAAGCATAGTTCAGAGGCATAGTCTTAACTACAGTACAGCTGATTTTGTGAACAGGGGATATTTTCCAACACAAATACAGGGATGGCAAAACTCAGGAATAACATGTGGCTGAAAAACTATAGCCAGTCTATAGGCAGGTCAGCTGTGAAACAAATAGAAATAAACACACTAAAGATATAAAAATAAGAGAGTAATCAACATGACAGTTTTTTCAGACATAGCACACATGCTCTCAGCACGATACAAGTTAAGGTTGATAAATGTTGGAAATAGGGCAGACCAAATGGCCAGGTACACCATCCCCTTTGGAAATATGAAGTTTTCAGAGTTGGAAAAAGGCACATTAGATGACTCTATTGTTCTTCCACTAGAAAAGACGTGAGTGAAACTATGCCATCTGACTTCTCAAGTCTTTCAGCAGGAAAGTGGATAGGTTGCATGAAAAAAAAGTCTTGAATTATTACAGGACCTACAAATCATTAGTATAAAATAGGACAATAAAGTTGAAGAATGCAAAAAACAATTTAAAGCACTAAATTAAAAGGCATTGTTATTTGTAGAGAATTTGTTATATGTTAAGAATGACATTTAAAATATTTTGCCAAAGGTTGCAATAGGAGTTGACAGATGATTCATCTTACAAGAACATAAACTTTTTACCCAGCTAAACTTAAACATGGACACAGCCCCTAAATTAAGGATCCTGGAAAAAAGAATATGTATTGAGTGATGAGCTGAACATATTTCAAGACAGATGGTCAGCATTTCTGAGAACTGTGCTCTCTTGTTGTAATAATGAGTGACATCATCATCTATAGCAGAGTTACTGTCACCTACTGAGGCTATCAACTCCCAAAAAGGAAACGTCAGTGAGCATCTGACTCCATTGTAGATTTTGCCTTGTTCCTGGATGGATACCATTCAATGTAATTATTTCTCTCTCATATGAAATTTAAGGAAATGATGAAGCCTTGTTTGGTATAATGGTCTATAGTTAATTAATTTCTAAGCCTCCATTTTTTTTTCTTTTATCACTTACAAGAGAAGAGAAATGTCAAAAAATGATTTAAAGCAATGATTAAATTACATTTTTTATAGTTGTGATTGTTAACCTAGATTTATAAGCTTCCAGAGCATCTTCTTCAAGATGTTAAAAGGGGTCATAGAGGAACAGTTTTCAATTTAAACAGATTGAAAGCCAAGCATTCACTTAAAAGTTGTTTAATACCTAGAATGCATTTTTCCATAGAAACAGTATAATAAGAGTGTGTTTTGATATGCACTAAAAAGGCAAGGAATGGAAACTTTTACATAAGACATTGCTTGCTTTTTTAATGTTGATTTTTGCTATAAAAATTACTTTGACTTTACTTCATCGCAAATTTTTGCTACATAGAAACCTTGTACCTAATACAATGCCTGATATCTAATAGAAAGATAAGCGCTCAATAAATATTTGCTAAATAAATTTACACTACCAAAAAGAGGCCCAAATGAGCTACATTGAACCACAGTTCCAATTACCTTGCTTTGTCTTTTCTTCAGATTGTTAAACAAACAGTCAACTGATCATATACAATGGACGAAGTACTACAATATATATTCCTGAAAAAGAATTACAACCTACCGAGAGAAGACACAAAAATAATGTGGTCTAAAACATAGTAGAAAATAATATAGTTGAAAGAAAATATAATACTGAATAGACTGAGCATGACATAGGAAAGTTTTCTAAGTTCAGAATTGTTAATGCTGGTTTTAAGTGTAAGTAATTAGATTTGATGCCCACTTTATCAGCATTGTTATTAATGCTGAAACACTATATTGTCTTTACCTAAGGGCTAGAGAAACATCAAATGTCTAGTATTTCAGTAACTGCAGTGATTAGAGAAGATTTACTATAATGTTTACTTTCTGAATATAGTCTATCTTTAACAGGAAACAGATTTTAAAATTCAAAGACAAGAAATGAGTGTCCTCGCTGCCTTTAACACCACAACTCAAAAGTGCTTATGTTCCAGCTTTACCAACTGCAGTAACAAATACAGTTTGCATCAGAGACCTGGCAGGACACAGACAACACACTCAAAACAGTAGCTAAAGAAACATTAATAAAGAATCTATTAACAAAGGCATGGGTAACATTAAGGAAAACTCACAGAGATAGTTCAAAATCCTGGAAAAGCAACAGCTGCTATTTGGGCTTGAAAGGATAAAGGGAGGGTGCTATCACCAGCAGCCAGTGAGACTTGCAGTGATAGGAGAGAGCCTCTTGAAAGGAGCTCTGGCTTTGTCGGGAGAAACAAGCAGGGAATAAATATCACAAACTTCCTTTTCTCCAGCCTTCTGATCATACTAATAATATTGCAGTCTGTAAAGGTCAGCTTCCCAGGACAGAAGGCAAGATGAAAGTGGTTAAGGAGAAAACAGGGACAAAACGAAGACTATCTAGGATTTGCCTGGTTAAGAAGATGAGACAGTCAGGTTATGGAAGCTCCCTCTGCAGTGGGGTTGGCAGCCAACTCAATAGCCAGGCAGTGAGTGTGAAGTACCACGTCTAAAGACTTCCATCCAACCTGAGACTCCTCTGGACTGGCTCAGAGTTTTAATCAAGAGGTGTAGTAAAGCAGAGGAAGTCCATGAGACTAGGAGTTTAATCCAGTCCCAGTGATGAAAGCAACTGAGAATAAAGCAAGTTTCATCCATGCTTCACGCCTAGGATAGACAGAAATGATGCTTTAGCACTGGACTTAGGGGTAGGGATCCCAGCTGTTGGGAAATTGGCCTGCTAAAGAGAGAAGGTACCAAGTAAAGGGTTCTAGCAAAACTATATGAAGAAAACTTACCAGAAAACTTAGCAAACACATGGATCACCAGGGCTCACCCAAGGTTCAATAGATATTGAATGTACCACAGGTGAATGTAAACTGCTGAAACAGAGCCTGCCTTAATCAAAATAGTTTTGGATCCTATTCAGAATGGAACTTGTATGTGGAAAGTGTCGGGGTCTTAGTGATCAGGGTTAGAAGAATGAGAGGATGGATGGCAGTGAAGTAACCCTGACAGCAATAATTTTGTGACACTGGATTTTTAAATATTTTGTATTCGCTAAAGTAATATGTGATTACCTCTTACAATAAAAAAGCAAATATAGAACTATGCAGTGTAAAAAGTAAAGTCCCCCTTTATCACCACTTCTAATAGATATGTGTTTGTAACTATTTTGCATTTTATCATTTTCTATTCATGAGTACTTAGTTTCATTTTTTAACTTTTAGGTTTGGGGGTATATGTGCAGGTTTGGTACATAGGCAAATGCGTGTCATGGGGGTTTGTTGTATAGATTATTTCATCACCCAGGTATTAAGCCCAGTGCCCGCTGATTATCTTTTCTGCTAATCTCCCTTTTGCCACCCTCCCACTCAAGGAGATTCCAGTGTCTGTTGTATCCTTATTTGTATATATAAATTCTCATCATTTAGCTCCCACTTATAAGTGAGAATATGCAGTATTTGGTTTTCTGTTCCTGCATTAGTTTGCTAAGAATAATGGCCTCCAGCTCTGTCCATGTTCCGCAAAAGACATGATCTCTTTCTTTTTATGACTGCAGAGTATTCCATTGTGCATATGTACCACATTTTCTTTATTCAATCTGTCATTAATTGGCATTTGGGTTGATTCTATGTCTGCTATTGTAAATAGTGCTGCAATGAACATTTGTGTGCATGTGTCTTTATAGTAGAATGATTTCTATTCCTGGATATGTATCCAATAATGGGATTGCTGGTCAAATGGTAATTCTGCTTTTAGCTCTTTTAGGAATTGCCAAACTGCTTTCCACAGTGGCTGAACTAATTTACACTCCTATCAACAGTATGTAAGCGTTCCCTTTTCTCTGCAACCTTGCCAGCATCTGTTATTTTTTTACTTTTTAGTAATAACCATTCTCACTTATGTGAGATGGTATTTCATCGTGGTTTTGATTTGCATTCCTCTAATGATCAGTGATACTGAGCTTTTTTTATATGTTTGTTGACTGCAGGTATGTGAAAGGCCTCTATAATGAGGATTACAAAACACTGCTCAAAGAAATCAGAGAAGACACAAAGAAAAATATCTCACACTCATGGGTAGAAAGAATTAATATCATTAAAATATCGCCCAAACAAATTTACAGATGCAATGCTATTCCTGTCAAACTACCAATAAATGTTTAGTTTCTATGTAATCAGCACTGTTATATATTAACAATTTGATCTTTTTTCCCATTTTCCAAAAAACATATTGAAGAACTTTTGATAAAATATAAAACAAAAACAAAAACACCTTTGTTTGAAATATATATAGCAAATGGTGTTTCTTCTAGAAACATTTCCCTTTTATATGTGACATTGTTTAGTTAAGGAAATTTAAAAGTTTAATATAGACACTTTATTAGTGTTTTCTTGATAATTAAATCAAGAAACACTTCTCTACTCAAATCTTTTAAAATATTTTCTTACATAATTTAAAAATTTTGTACACACAAATATCTAATATGCATAGAAATTTTTTTAATGTATGGTATGAAGAAGACATAATTTTCATCAAATACATTTTGCAACACTATTTTTCTAGCTAAATTGCCATAATAACCATTGAGCCCACAGATATATGGATCTGTTTCTCAACTGAATCTGGCTTCTTTAATTCATGTGGTTAAACTTCTTTTTGAGTTAGTATTACTATACTATCATTTAATTACTGTCTTTATTCTTTATACTACATTCAGTATTAGTATCAGAGTTATGTAACTCCTATAAAGTGAATTACACAAGATTTCTCTACAACTCTGTGTTCTGAAGCAGGTACCAAAACAGAAATTATCTCTCCTTTAAAATCATATGTAGAGCAATATTCGTAGAATATTTTAAAATTTCAAGGAAAATTTCTCTTTAGTGTTCTTTATAAAATCTCTTTGGCTAAAGTACTTCTGAATAAATTTTTAAATCAGATTACAGGAAAGCATCATTGAGATTCTCAGTGAAAAACATGTTAAATGTATAGCCTGGTTTTCGGAAGATAAAAGGGTATTTATTTATTTATTTTGTTTTTATTTTTTTGAGACAGTGTTGCTCTGCTGCCCAGGCTAGAGTGCAGTGGTAGCAATTTCAGCTTATTGCAATGTCTGCCTCTTGGGTTAAGGGAAATTTTCTGGCCTCAACCTCCCAAGTAGCTGGGATTACAGGCATGTACCACCATACCCAGCTAATTTTTGTACTTTTTTGTAGGGATGGGCTTCCTAGGCTTTCACCATGTTGGAAAGGCTAGTTTGAACTCCTGGCCTCAAGAGATCTGCCTGTCTTGGCCTCCAAAAGTGCTGGGATTACAGGTGTGAGACACTGCACCCTGCCAACATTTTTACAAATTTCATCTTCCCATTCAATAACTTAATAGTATCTCCATTTATTTAAAACTTCATTTCATTCAATAACATAGATTAGCTTTCTATTAGTTTTCATACTTTTTATATTCTTCAGTAGGTTTGATTCTTATAGGTCTTGCATACTTATTAAATTTCTCAAGTCTTTATCATTCTTGTTACTCTTCTAGATGCAATATCTTCCTTTTATATTTCCTGATTGGTTATCTCTCCTAAATAAAGAAGCCATTGATATATTATTTATCTGCACTTTCAAGACCTTTGTTTTGCAAAATTTAATCAATTTTAGTTGACTGTGTTGGATATTTTGTCTTTAGAAAGTGACATCATTTGCAAGTAAAGATAGCTTTGTATCTTAATTTCATTATTTTAAAATCTTCTTAATGTCTATTTTCATAGCATTGAATTGAATCTCTAGAATAATACTGAGTAGCAGCAGTAGTTTTGAGTGCTGTTGTCTGATTCAGTGGGTTATGTTTCTAGTATTTCACTATTAGGGAAGATATCTGCTATGGGTAACTGCATATACACTTCATCATCAGGATTTGTTGTTGTTCTTGTTGTTGTTTTTTTCCATTGTAACTTGCCAAAATTCTTATCAGAAATTTTTTTCATTTCTAACTTGCTGAGAGATAGCTTTTTTTCATGTTTTTCTCTTATGTTTTGCATATTTATTTTCACAGGAATTGAGTATTAAAATTACATAAAAGTTTCTGTATGTTTTGAAAAGATCTCAGAACTTTCTATTTCATCACTTACTTCAGTGATTTATGTTAATAGCTTTTTGAATATAGAGCCATACTTAACAATCTTGAATTTGAAACTATTGAGTCATAATGTTTTTGTAATTAAAACCTTATTGATCATATTGTAGATTCACATGCAGTAGTTGTAAGGAATAATAGAGAGACCTGATATATATTTTATCCAGTTTCCAGCAATAGTAATATTTGCAAACCCATAGGATAATATCCTAATCAGAATATTGACATGGATAGAAGCCACCAATTTTATTCAGATTTCCCATTTGCTTCCACTCATTTGTGTGTGCGTGTTTGTGCATTTAGTTCTACACAATTTTATCAAATGTAGGTCTGTGTAGCCACCACCACAGTCAAGATCCATCTTGACTGAACAGTTCCATCATTACACAAAACAAACCCTTTTACCTTTTATCACTACATCTATCTCCTATCCATCACTCTACCCCACTCCTGGTCTGGTCTCTATCCCTGAAAACTACTAATCTCTCCTCCATAAAGAAAATGTTGACATTTCAAGATGTTATAAAAATTGACCTAAACAGCAAGTGACCTTTTAGGATTGGCTTTTTTCACTCAGAATAATTCCTTTGAGATTCATCTAAGTGTTTACATGTATCAATATTTCACTATTTTTTCAGTCTTTTGCTGAATATGACATATAGCTACCCCAGTGTGTTTATCTACTGTTGAAAAACATCTAGACTTATTCCAGTATTTGACTATTATAAATAAATCTGCTAAACATATTCACATACAGGTTTTTTATACAAACATAAGTTTTCACTTCTCCAGAATATTTTCTTTTCCTTTGCATATTTTCTCATTCGCTTTTTTTGAGTTTTATTTTTGTGTTTTAAGAGCTTTTTATACAGATAATAAAGGGGACACATGTTGACTTGGGTTTAAAGAAATTTGGCAATTCCAAAAAGAAAAGTTCTTTGAGAGCATCATTTCAGATTTCTCCATCCCATTCTCAGGGCCATATTCTTTCCCAAACAGAGCCTGACATTGACATCATCAACTTTGCTTACTTAGGCATTTTACCTTCTTTGGAACTCACACTCTTCAAGTTGTCATCCTAGTCTCCATCTTTCTCTGCCTTCTCAAAGCAGGAAAATAAGGGTCTGTTTGTGTGCTACCAAGGAAATCTAACTTCCAATTCTTCTAACTTTCAATTGCCAGTTAGTCACTCTCAACCTGTGATTATCTTTCTTGGAGTTTTAGTATTGTTTACAATAACCATTCAACCATTGTTTTTATGGATACTATTTATCTCATACTTTTCAAATGCTTGATACATTGCACCAGCTGATGCTTTCTCTTTTACAGGTGTATGAGCCCAAATTCATCACCTTTGAAAATTTTTACAATTGGACCACATTTTGTGCCAGGTGCTATGTATCACCTATCATCATGGGTAGGAATGTCATTGCCAGCTGGGTGGTGGGTAATCTAGTCAACAAACCCTATAATATTGCCTACTTTGCTGGGCCACTCCTGGAATCAGTTGTTGTGGTTTTGATTTTCTGGGAAGCAGACTCTAAGACAGAGTTTATAGTTAAGTTATTCATCATGAAGTGCCCTTGATATCAATATCTATAGAAGAAAGGGAGAGCAAGCAAAATTGGGCATTGGGAGATGCTAAGCAATGAAGCAATGAGGCCCATAGATTATCCAGCCTCACAGACAGACATGGAGTTGAAACAATCCAAAAAAACTGTTCTATGTTTCAGCAAAATGTCTAGGCCCTTTTATCTCCATCTTCCGCAGTCAGGGTGTGGGCCATGCCAGGAAGGGCAGGAACTTTGGCAAGGGAATTTTCTATAGCCAAAGCAATCCCTGCATGGGTAATCAACTGAAGTTTGTCAATTGACAGCACTCCCAGCACATAGGTGAGCAAGAGTTCTCATTTGAAGGGAGATTAGAGTGGTACATCTTCATATCCTACACAAATGGATATGTCTAAGTGTTGACTAGTACACTCCACTAAGAGTCCTTGGCAAAGGCAGAGTTGTATAGATATAGGACCAAGAACAATTGAAACAATTACTTTAATTTACCACACTTGTGTTGGTATTGACTAAATCTGGATTATTCCCCTGTTGAGTAAATGAAAACCTCATTTTCAGTGTCAATGAAAAAGCACTGCAAAAAAGAAAAAGAAAAAAAGACAGGTAATACTATCTAAAAAACTTTATAGAAGAGTATGACTAAAAATTATTAATTGAATTGGAAAATAATTTAAAAACTAAGGGAGTCAGATCTTCAACTTCTGAGGAGTCACACTCTCTTAGCCTTACAACCAGTAGTGGGCTGGAGCTGGTTCATCCCTTTTCTGAAAGTATTAAATTTTCAGAAATTTTACAATCATTATTAAACACAGCCATAAATTAAAAATACATAAATTTATAATCAAATAAATTGTATAAAACCCAAAGATAACAAATACTCAAAACTCATTACTTCTAAATAATTTTACATTCTAATCTATATTTTTAGCTTATTTACATCTATTATATCTGTTTGTTGGAAATATTCTATCATGGTGTTCTACTGCACATATCTTCCCAACTCTCCATATACACAGTGATATCACCTTGGTAGCTTGAAATCAATGAGGAAATCAACAAACACTACAAAGGAGGGCTTGGTTTATCGTTTGTTGATTGGCTACAAATAATTTAGATTAAACTTAAGTGCCCATTACATTGTACACAGTGAAAACAAACAAAAAAAAACAAAGTATTCTTCTAGGATTGGAAAACTACTATCTGTTTCAACAACAAAATGACTCATGTCATTGGTAAAAGAGTCAATTTTGACATGTCTCTGTTTTTTACATTTATTTTTCTTGGTATTGTAAACAAATTATCAATCAGCATTGATGTCAGAACTACACCCATTTGTCAGTTGCAACCAAGGATTGGCTTTGGACTATGAACACAAGAATTTGGCAAAAATCACCAACAGCATCCTATGAGAATTAATCCCATGTGTAAAATTTATAATAAAAAGTATTATATATTTAATTATTATTTGCAAATTGTGTGCTACATATCCTTTACATTAGTAAAATTTATAATAAATTTATACATGTATATACAGGCATACTTTCTTTCAGAACACTAGTTGTTACACATTTACTAGCATACCATTGCCACCACCCCATCCTCAATTGTCCTTCTTTCACCTTACACCCATGCTTTGCTCTTGAGTGCAAGATCTCTGAAGTGCAAGAATAAAAGGACAATTGAAATATTGGTGTCAACTTTTAAGATGTTAAATGAAGATACCATAAACCTCGGCAGTGTCTTTTGCCTTTTTCCTTGTCTTTTGCAAAACATCATTTTAGAGTGTTCTATATTCAGCCATATTAAAGAGTAGTGAAGCTAATTAAATATTTTCATTTAATGACCTCGCCTCCCCTGTCCCTTTACTGTTGTCAAAAAGTGGAAACCTTTTGATGTTGAGTTTTATGCTAGCAAAGAAATTATTATCAGTAAGAAATATTGAAGCTGACATGCCTTATTTCATTTATGAAGCAAGCTCGTCAAGGATCCATTCTTTAACTGTCTTCAAATTCAGAAGTGAGGTGGCTGTCAGAGTAAAGTGTATTAACATATTTATTGAACTGAAAAATAAAACCAAACTTTTTCTGACAGGAAGTAACTCTGATTTGGCTGACTGGTCAAATCAAAAAGAACTGGCTTTGCCAATTAGGTTGCATGACAGACATTTTCCAAAATTGAATAAGCAAAGTCTGAAGTCTCATGGTTTTTACAAGAGTATATGTAATGTGCATGGTAATAGCATTTTTTCCCAAAATACTATATTATCCAATGTATATTTAAATTAATAATATTTCTGTTTTCTGATTATGTCAGGTTTTAAAGTTCCCACTAAGTGAAAAAGTAGCAGGTACAATTAATTCATTTGATATGCCTTGTTACATATCTTCTGCAAATCTGATTTCTTCGTTTAACAAAAAAAAAAAAGAAAAAAGAATACCTAACCAAGCTGCTAACTAATTATAAAACACTTTTTTTGATAATAGATCATGGTGATTTGGGTAGAGCAAAGAGGATTGAATAACTAAGTGAGACTGTTACTCAAAACTTCTTTCCATTCCCATTTATATATATGTAACCAAAATTTCTTAGGACCTGCATGTAGAAATGCCACAATAGCATAAGAATTAATACTGTCTTCTGTCTTATTCTACTAATAAATAATATTTCTTTGAAAAATAAGACAGTGTTATCTGTTTCATTAAGAAATACATTTCTCAGCTGGGCACAGTGGCTGATGCTTATAATCCTAGCATTTTGAGAGGCTGAAGAAGTACCGCTTGAGGCCATGAATTCAAGATCAGCTTGGGCAAAATAGCGAGATCTTTTCTTTACAAAAAAAAAAAAGAAAAAAAAAAAGCCAAGCCTGTCTAGCACAGGGCCAAGAAGAATATATACCCAGGAGGCTGAGGTGGGAGGATTTCTGGAATCCAGGAGTTCAAGGCTGCAATGAGCCATGATCACATCACTGTATTCCAGCCTGGGTGACAGAGTGAGATTCTGTCTCCAAAAGCAACAAAAGGAGAAATACATTTCTGATACAATTGTGTTTAAATGAAATGTTGTATAAGAAAAAAGTGTTTTAAATTATATCGAGATTTAATATAAGTATGCTGTTTTGGGTAATTCTTTTAAAACAATTGTGATAATCAACCAATCAGAACTTTTAACATATATATCCTATGGTTACCAGAAATAAAATTCTACATGTAAATATATACTTGCATTTCTCTAATCTATCTAGATACAATTTTTTTAACTTATTTCTTTTGTTTGTTTTATTTCAGAGAAGTATAAAAGAATGGAGAATGAATAGTGTGTGAGCTTTAAAGGTTTTTATAAGAAAAGTAGAATGAAAATAGGGGCAAAAGAGAAAAAGAGATGATGTAAATTTTTGATGATGTATTTTTACATGGATAATGTGGTGATATTAAATCATTATGAAAGATTTCATTAAAGACATTTTTTAAAATAATGCAACATTTTATTTTGAGATGTTAACATTAAAAATGCATAAGGGATAATTTTCACAATTCTTTGAGGTGATTTGTGAGAAGCAAAGAATTGAAGATCACTACATCTAAAAGGAAGAGAGTCAAGACATGATGAATATTTAATAAATAATGAAATTAATGTATGTTTTTTTAAATGACAATATTTGAGCAGCCAGAGATTCTTAAATAATCTAGTAGTATAATTCTGAAAAAACTAAATAACAAAAAAACTTGGCAGCTCGTTTATTCCCAGGATGTTCCCTAAAATGGTGTCTATAAAATATAAATATTAATTAATATAATTAAATGTTAAAAATTTAGAGAAAAGTAACTTTCTGATACAACTGAGCTGTTTTGCTTAATTAAATCATGGGAAGTTGTGAGTGGTTTGAAATTGATTTAAATGCTTTGGGGATTGGGCAGCATGATAGCAGTTGTGAAAATGGCAGTTGGATAAGTGGAAGGTAATTGCACATTGTCAGAAAAAAAGTCTCTGATTCTGACTGGAAATAGATTCCCTTTGAAAATATGCACTAACCCATGCTCTGATTTAAGTGGCTTCTCACAAATGTTAGAATTCTTCGTAAAGAATATTTTTCTCCAACTCTAAGGATGGCTAAATACAGTCAGATCTACTACATGTAATTCTACTATTTTTAAATGTCTCTTTTCCATCCTTTTTAGGAATCATTCTGGAATGTAAAAACTAGGTTGAATCTAAATGCATTTTCATGCCCTTGGGAAACTTGCACTCAGACAAGAGTACTGGGATGTGTTATTAGAAAAAGGAAAAGGAACTAGAGAGGAAGACAAAAGAAGAATCATTGCAATATTAGAACACATGCTTAAAAGCATAACAGAAATAACTCTTTATTAAAGCCTTTTCTCAATGTCAGCGTCATCATTTACTAGTTCCTTTGGGATCAGAGACTATATCGATAATTTGGCATATCATTCATCATTACAACAAAGTAAAAAAAATTAAATGTGTGCTTTCGGTCATTATCATTACTAGACATCTCAAAGACCATCTCAAAGAGTCAGTTAACTTTATAAATATTTTAAACTAGACGTGCTATGTTTCTAGGTTTATTTTATGCTTAAGGTTGAATCTTGGATAAAATTATTTTTAAACAGAAGTTTCCAATTTTCCACATGTTCATTCATTTATTTAACAAAATTTGAGTCTTTCTATGTGCTGAGTCATACATAGAGTGCTAATTATTAAGAACAAAAGTAAACATGGTTCTGTCCTCAAGGAACTTGCAATCAGGTGGAAGAGATAAGGACAACAAATGCTAGCATACATATATAATAAAACATTATGTTAAATTCTATGAAGCAAACATACAGTGAGAGAACTCTCTAGACATGGTGCTCAAGGAACACATTGAAAGAGTTCCATGTAAGTACCAACCTGAATTATCAGAAGGAACCAGCAAGTGCTCAAACAATTAAAACAAGGTCAGTGTGGCCAGAACTTAATGGTTATAGGAAATATGTAAAGGTTGAATTTGAAAAAACAGACACCAACTTTTACATGACTTGGAAGAGGTATGAGTTTTATTTGAGGAGTACCGAGATATTATTATGGGATTTTTCAAAAGAAAGGCAAAAATACTAATAATTTATCTTTCAAAATATTTTTTTTTCTACTAGAATTGTGAAGAATACATTGGACAGGCTTTTGTTTGGGTAGTATAGTTAATAAAATACCATTATGTATTCTGAGTTTACAGAAAGTAAGAGAAATCTTAAGGTCAAAAAATGAGAATGAGAAAGAGTTGAAGCTAGAAAGAACAGGGGATAGCAAACTAACCTAAACGCTGAGATCGCCACTAAGTAAACTAGGAGTTCCTACAAAAATGGGAGTGGTTCATATGTCTCTGAATTTCACTTAATCTGTTTATCCCAAGAGGAAAGGCTAAAGGGAATCAAGCACTTCTGGGTTATTAGCACAACCTGTTACCCAGCAAAGAAAAAGAGAACCTCTCTGTTTCAAATTCTCCTCTCTTTGTGCATATAGTTTAGAAAAACTGAAACTCAAAATTCATGCTTCCCATTTTTCATTCTGCTGAGTATCCAACAGAGGGGTCTTGATACCCATGTGGGGGTCAGTGGGTGGGAAATTACTAAGAGGAAATCTCAAGGGGAAGAGGGATTCTGACTAAACTCACCTAACAGGATTCTTGCCAAAGACAGATAAGAGTGATCTGAGGGAGCATGGGGAACCTGATTAGATTGCAACAAGGGTGAGACGACATCGAGGGTGAAAGGTTCTTTCTAAACTGCAGTACCAGGATTCTCCCGAGTTCAAGCACTTCTCTTGTCTCAGCCTCCTGAGTAGCTGGCATTATAGGCGCCTGCCACCATGCCTGGCTAATTTTTGTGTTTTTAGTAGAGATGGTGTTTCGCCTTGTTGGTCAGGCTGGTTTCAAACTCCTGACCTCAGGTAATCCACCCGCCTCGGCCTCCCAAAGTGCTGGGATTACAGGCGTGAGCCACCACGCCCGGCCTAATACTGCTTTTTAAAAGCAGGTTCACCGACGGTCCTAGGAGAAGCTTCAGAAGCCTAATGTCCAACCTAGCAAAGAATATTTGTCAGAGGAAGACTTCAAATTAGTCAAATTACTTCAGAACCAAGAGTCTCGTAAGCCTAGAATTTAAAGATCTTCAGAGTTAACAAAATTCCACAGCAACCAAGTAGAAAAAAACATGAAAATCCCTGAGTCCTAGCTAGGACATTTATCCCAGGTAGAATTTTATTCTCTGATCCCAGTGTTCAGTATTGCCATAATCTCTCAGTGAGAGACAGAGATAGAGATAGAGACAGAGAGAGAGAGAGAGAGAGAGACAGAGAAACAGAGAGAGAGACAGAGAGAGAGAGAGATTCAGAAAGAACTACATATTTGTTTCAACCTCATCAAAATGTTACATACAACATTTTGTTACAAATTTTAGGTCAAATGTTATATATGACCTGAAAATGTAAACTCAAATAAGGGAAATCATTACAAAACATTAATTTTGTCACTGTCTTATGGTACAGTTTGGGAGATACACATCTATTCAAACTCCCACTTCCAAAGTGTGTGTGTGTGTGTGTGTGTGTGTGTGTGTGTGTGTGAGAGTGTAGGGTGCAATTAAGACATAATTTCTGCATTCCTATGAAGGTTCGAAATTTGCAGTGATCACAGCCCTGGCTGCCAGGTACTGTTGGGCATCTTCCTTTCTTATCCAATGTATTCCAAGGGATCTTAGTCTCCATTTTCTCTGTAAGGACTTTTTTTTTTTAGAGTCTCAACCACATGACTGAGTTAAGCCTTGTGACATACATCTATAATTTCCTAGGAGCAAATATCTTGGACCCAAAGTTTTGGACAATTTGCACTGCCACACACAATAAAATTACTTAGATCTATGGAATTTGGCACCTATGGAAGTTTTCTCTCTCATATATACCTAACAATTCCAGAGCCAACATGAGGATACATGGCTTTAAGATTTGGAAAAGCCATACAGATTGAAACCCAGTATCTTCACAATTTTGTCTCTTAGCTCTGAAGGCAGATCAAAAAGACACTAGGAACAATAAAACTTAAAGCAACTATACAGCATCTACCTAGGCCTGGAACTAACAACTTAAGTGTAAGAACTCACATGCTGATAGGATTTAGATGCTTTTGCAGTATAAGCTATACCTATAGATGTGGTTGAGAAACACAGTAAAACTGGCGAAATTTTGTGCATAGAGGTCCTATCTGGAAAGACTCTCTTTCCTTCACAGTTGAATCGTTGCCTCAGACGTATCTGCTAACTAAAGTCTGCACCACCTGGTCCATGTTCAGTCAAATGAGCATATAGGTTAAGCTACAGCAGTCCATACCCTAACGGTCTCTACCTGATAACTACCCACCCCTTTGCTGAGGACAGCTTGGCCTGAATGTGCTCAATTCCTATTTGCCAAAACCAGGGTTTGCCACAGCTCTTCTAATGTTTCCAGACATTACCCATGACTGTGGCTTGCAGCTTTCCATAGGTACATAGTTTCGCTAAAGATAGGCTATGCCTTTGTGGCATTTGGTTAAAGCACTTTCTTACCCACAAACACAAACCAAAGGAAAAAAATCCGCTATAAACTGATATGACCTTTAAAACAGCAAATGCTCTGTAATCCAAGTTTCATTAATCTCATTCAAAGAGTTAAAATCTAATCTGCAAATCTGTAAACAGTGGCCACACTGGCTAATATAAGTCTCTAAGAACTGCCAACGTAAAAAATCAACATGGTCTATATTTAATGAAATATGACCAATGTTCAAAGTCACCCACCTTAATTTACCAGAAGCCTAATTTATCAGTATGCATTTTATTCTTCCAAATTTTATGACCACTTTATTTTGCATGATTTCTGGCCCCAGGTTTTAGATCAAAAGTCAGAAAACATTTTTTTGTATAGAGCCAGACAGCAAATGTTTTAGGCTTCGTAAGCCTAAAATTTTGGCGCATATTTACCTTTGTCTTTTTATGCAAGCTTTAAAAACAAAAATAGTGTTTGGGCCAATGTAAGCCATGCACAATGCTTGCCTTCCCCTGTTCTAGTTGTTGAGGTCCTTGAGACCATAATTACAATCTGAAAGCCTTCCTAAACTCCAGAAAAAGTGGTTGTCATCTGGAAGAGCAGGAGGCTGCCATTAACGTTGATGGGAAGGAAGTAAGCTATTGAGAGCGCATGCTCGCTACAGACAGGTGGTATCTCAATGGGGAGGGAGGGGAAGAGGTTAAATGGCTGTAGGTTTTCCATGGAACAAGACCTGGGTTCTAAACACTTAGAGCATGCGCATTTTTTCGGTACAATCAAGCACACTTTCCAGAGGAAGGAAAAAAGAAAGAGCTGGGCTATATGTGCTCTGACCGAACTCAACAGTCACTCCTGAGAAGAAGTAAGGAAAGGTGGAAAGAAGCCACTGGTAACACTCATAGAGAAGAAGAAAAAGCAGAAAATAAAATTAGTAGTGAAGAAAACTCCCTATTTTAAAATAATATTCAATAGAAGTCAGCTATTACCTCCATTTCCCAATTTTTTTTTCACAAAATTATTCTAAATTGTAACAATTTTAGTTGCCTGTGGTTTGTTTTATCTGTCTCATTTATTTATTGAGGGCAAAGATCAGATCCATCTGATTCGTCGTTTCCAAAACTTTGATAGGAATTTTAGCCCTTTGCCTAGAACACAGTAAACCCCCAAAACAGAAAAAAGTGGGAGACACAATAAGCATTGAGGTGGTGGTATGGGGGAGATATCAAGCTTTGGATACAGTTTTAGTGCTTTGGTGCTGCTATAACAAAATATATTAGACTGGGTAATTAATAAACAACAGAAATGTATTGCTCTTAGGTCAGGAGTCTGGGAGGGCCAAGATAAAGTTACCAACAAATTCAGTATCTGGTGAGGTCTTGCTCTTGACTTCAAAGATGGCCTACTAGCTGGGTTCTCACATGGCAGAAGACACAAACAAGCTTCCTTGGGCATCTTTTATAAGGGCACTAATTCCATTCATAAAGGTAGAACCAAAGGACTATTATCTCCCAGAAGTCTCACCATCTCCCAGAGGCCTCACCATTTAAACCACCACAGATTAGGTTTCAATGTATCAATTTTGAAAGGACACAGACATTCAGAATATAGCAGATATGTTAAATTTAAAATACCTGAAACACATGGATGTAAAGGTGTAAAATACACAATCAGGGTAAGCTTTGAAACCAGGTGAAAGATTTAGACTGGAGTTCTTTGACATACTTGACAAAAACAAGCAATGGGGAAAGGATTCCCTGTTTAATAAATGGGGTTGGGAAAACTGGCTAGCCATGTGCAGAAAGCAGAAACTGGACCCCTTCAAGACACCTTACATTAAAATTAACTCCAGATGGATTAAAGACTTAAACATAAGATCTAACACCATACAAAACCTAGAAGAAAACCTAGGCAAAACCATTTAGGACATAGGCATAGGTAAGGACTTCATGACTAAAACACCAGAAGCATTGGCACCAAAAGCCAAAATAGACAAATGGGAACTAATTAAACTCCAGAGCTTCTGCACAGCAAAAGAAGCAAGTTAGAGTGAACCAGCAACCAACAGAATGGGAAAACATTTTTGCAATCTATGCATCAGGCAAAGGGCTAATATCCAGAATCTACAAAGAACTAAAACTGATTTACAAGAAAAAAACAAACAAACAAACCCATTCAAAAGTGGGCAAAGGATATAAACATATACTTTTCAAAAGAAGACATTTATGAGGCCAACAAACATATGAAAAAATGCTCACCATCACTGGTCATTAAAGAAATCCAAATCAAAACCACATTGAGATACCATCTCACTCCAGTTAGAATGGCGATCATTAAAAAATCTGGAGACAACAGATGCTGGAGAGGATGTGGAGAAGAAAGAACCCTTTTACACTGTTGGTGGGAGTGTAAATTAGTTCAACTATTGTGGAAGATAGCATGGAAATTCCTCAAGGATATAGAAATAGAAATTCCATTTGACCTAGCAATCTCATTACTGGGTATATATCCAAAGGATTATAAATTGTTCTATTATAAAGACACATGCACACATATGTTCATTGTAGCACTGTTTATAATAGCAAAGACCTGGAACCAACCCAAATGTCCATCGATGATAGACTGGACAAGGAAATTTTGGCACATATACACCATGGAATACTATGCAGCCATGAAAAATGATGAATTTGTGTCCTTTGAAGGGACATGGATCAATCTGGAAACCATCATTCTCAGCAAACTGACACAAGAACAGAAAATCAAACATCACATGTTCTCACTCATAGGTGGGTGTTGAACAATGAGAACACATAGACACGGGGAGGGGAGCATCACACACTGGGGTCTGTTGTGGGGGACTAGGGGAGGGATGGTGGGGTTAGGGAGGTTGGGGAGGGATAACATGGGGAGAAATGCCAGATATAGGTTATGAGGAGATGGAAGCAGCAAACCACATTGCCATGTATGTACCTATGCAATAATCCTGTATGTTCAGCACATGTACCCCAGAACCTAAAGTCCAATATATATATATATATATGTAAATATTCAAATGTCATCAATATAGAGATGGGATTTTCTTGGCAAATAATACACAGACCTAGTATAATCCTGAGGAAGTGTATTATTTTTATGTTAGGATGCAAAATGAGCAAAAGAAAATGGGGGATGTGTGATTAGAAAGGAAGGAGAAAAATAAGGATGGTTCAATGCAGAGAAAACCAAGAAAGGGATGGCAAATTCTAAATTGGATGATGTCAGCCAGTAGCTGCTCTGAGTGTTCCTAAGAGGTAAAATAGAATGAAAACATAACAAAATTTATTTGATTTAGCAATATGGAGGTCATTCACAGGGCAGTTTGGGAGTGAATAGGGCTTATATGTGAATATGTTTTGATGATTTGAAAATATGGAGGTCTTTGGCAGATTGATTTTTGTGAACCTGTGATAAGTAGACAGAAAAGAATAAAGAAAAATGAATCTGATTATTATCCCAAACTATCTTTGCCTTGTGCCATAAACCAAATTTCTATATCCTCTCAAAATTCGTATTTTGAAACCTAATCCCAAATGTGATGGTATTTAAAAATAGGACATTTGAAAGGTTAATTAGTCTGCAAGAGCAGAGCCCTTATGAATGGGGTTAGTGCCCTTATTAAAGGAACCCCAAAGAGATCCCTTGTTCCTTCGATCATGTGAGGACACAGTGAGAAGACAGATATCTGTGAACCAGGAAACAAGCCTTCACCAGATACCAGATCTGATGGTGCCTTTACAACTCTGAAAAACAAATATCTGTTGTTTTTAAGCCATCCAGATTATGGTATTTTGTTATAGCAGCCTAAAAAGACTGAGATACCTTGTGTAAGTTTTTGAGATCTATTAAAATTTATCTAGAATTGTATCTAGAATTTTATTTTCAGTTCTGTTCTTAGTTTCTGAAGAAAGAACCACCATCATCTCCAAACACCAGACCATGGTTCATTACAAAGAATAAAGACAGTCTATCAAACTAGTTGGAACTAGTGGTTACAAAGCTTAATTCTAGAGCTATGCGTTTACAAAGACCTAGTAGATTTTGTGAGTACTAACAACCTATTAGATATGGAAGCTCAGATAATAGGAATAATCAAATTTCAGGCTTCAAAATATAAACTTACTGCCTGCAAGGCTGAAGAAGGAATTTTGTCTGTTTCCCAAATTGTGTATAGCACTATATACTTGGGTAGCCACATCAGAAGGGTTGAATGAAGAGGCAACAAGGTTCACAGTATCTGAAATGTGAGATTTGGTCATTGCAGGAATCAAGATGCTGAACCATCTGTTATAAAAGAGTTGTGATTTCTAATATGAGAATTAATGTGTTGAAATATGCAGCACTAAATCTCCAAAGAAAACAAACATACAGCACTGCACAATCGCTTTTAAAAATTTGCACATTAGTAACTAAAAATTTTAAAGCAACATCTCTTTCCACTATATGGTTGTTTCTTAGCTGCAAAGGTGCTGCAAGGTTATGATTGATTAGTTTTAGGTAAACATTGAGATTCTACGTCAACATAAAAGTAACTGAGTTAATTAAATTAAAAGAAAAACAAAAATTGAATTTGTTACATGTCTACATACATTCTTGATATGAACATAGTTTTTTTAATCTAAAATTCTTATTTCTTTGCTGAATAATTACATCAAAGATAAGATAGATTATGAAGACATTAATCACTGCCCTAAATCCTGTTGTTATGGCTATTGTTTGAGGGTTATATAAAATATTTACTAGTAACTTTTTAGTAGACTGCCAATATTCATCATTTCTAACCACTGCATCACTTTATCTATTTTCCCAACGTGAAAAACACATTTGCATGTGTGTACATATTCCTGACCTTTAGTGAAATGAAAAGAGATTGACCGAATACCTAAGGTATTACAGCTGCCATTTCAGCCAACCAATTAGTGAAGTGCTTTCCATTTGCAAGGCTAGAAATGAAATCTTATTGACACTGCGTAGGTGTAAAAAGAGATTAGAGTAGTTTGATGTGTATATATTAGCAATGCTCTTTTGACATGCAAAGAGAAACATGAATAACAATTTTAGTTGACTGACAAACTAATAATCACCATAGCAATCTTGAAATATAAAAGAATAATAACATAAAATATATGAGAGGGACATATTTCCTTTTGTCTTCCTCCTACCTACTTAGCTCATTTCTTAAGCAAATCGTTCTTGATTTGGCTCTCTTTTAGTCTGTTATAGGTGTGTAGGAATAGTTATGATTTCTACACAATCATCTACACAATCATTTTGTATCCTGAGATTTTGCTGAAGTTGCTTATCAGTTTCAGGAGATTTTGGGCTGAGACGATGGGGTCTTCTAAATATACAATCATGCCGTCAGCAAATAGAGACAATTCAACTTCCTCCTTTCCTAATTGAATACCCTTTATTTCTTTTTCTTGCCTGATTGCTCTGGCTAGAACTCCCAATACTATATTGAATAGGAGTGGTGATAGAGGTCATTCTTGTCTAGTGCCACATTTCAAAGGGAATGCTTCCAGTTTTTGTCCATTCAGTATTATATTGGCTGTGGGTTTGTCGTAAAAAGCTTTTATTATTTTGAGATATGTTCCATCAATACCTAATTTATTGAGAGTTTTTAGCATAAAGGACTGTTGAATTTTGTTGAAGGCCTTCTCTGCATCTATTGAGATAATCATGTGGTATTTGTCTTTGGTTCTGTTTATGTGGTGAATGAGGTTCATAGACTTGCATATGTTGAACCAGTCTTGCATCCCCAGGATGCAGCCTATTTGATTGTGATGGATGAGCTTTTTGATGTGCTGTTGCAATCAGTTTGCCAGTATTTTATTGAAGATATTTGCATCTATGTTCATCACAGATATTGGCCTGAAGTTTTCTTTTCTTGTTGAGTCTCTGCTGGGTTTTGGTATCAGGATGATATTGGTCTCAGTAAATGATTTGGGTAGGGTTCCCTCTTCTTGGATTATTTGGAATAGTTTCAGAAGGAATGGTACCAGCTCCCCCTTGTAAGTCTGGTAGAATTCAGCTGTGAACTCATCTGGACCTGGACATTTTTTGGTTGGTAGGCTGTTAATTGCTTCCTCAACTTCAGCCCTTGTTATTGGTCTGTTCAGGGTTTCAACTTCTTCCTGTTTTAGGTTTGGGATGGTGCAAGTGTCCAGGAATTTATCCATTTCTTCCAGGTTTACTGGTTTATGTGCATACAGTTTTTTGAAGTAATTGCTTATGATAGCTTGCATTTCTGTGAAATCAGTGGTGATATACCCTTTATCATTTTTTATTGCATCTATTTGATTCTTCTCTCTTTTCTATTAATCTGGCTAGTGGTCTATTTTGTTGATCTTTTCAAAAAACTAGTTCCTGGATTTATTGATTTTTTAAAGGGTTTTTTGTGTCTCTATATCCTTCAGTTCTACTCTGATCTTAAGTTATTTCTTGTCTTCTGCTTTCTCCTCTAGCTCTTTCAATTTTGATGATATGGTATCAATTTTAGATCTTTCCTTGTTTCTTATGTGGGCATTTATTGCTATAAATTTTCTTCTAGACAATGCTTTAAATGTCTCCCAGAGATTCTGGTACATTGTGTCTTCGTTCTTTTTGGTTCGAAGAACATCTGTAATTCTCCTTTCATTTCATTGTTTTCATCCAGTTCACATTCAAGAGCCAGTTGTTCAGTTTCCATGAAGTTTTGCCGTTCTGAGTGAAGAAACCCAGACTCCTACACAATAATAGTGGGAGACTTTAACACCCTACTGTCAATATTAGACAGATCAACAAGACAGAAAATTAACAAGGATATCCAGGACTTGAACTTAGATCTGAACCAAATGGACCTAATAGATATCTACAGAAGTCTCCATCTCAAATCAACAGAACATACATTCTTCTCATCACTACATCACACTTATTCTAAAATTGACCATATAATTGGAAGTAAAACACTCCTCAGCAAATGCAAAAGAACAGAAATCATAATAGTCTCTCAGACCGCAGTGCAATCAAATAAGAACTAAAGATTGAGAAACTCACTCAAAACGGCATACCTACACAGAAACTGAACCACCTGCTCCTGAATACTGCATAAATAATGAAAGAAGGCAGAAATAAAGATATTATTTGAAACCAATGAGAACAAAGACACAATGTACCAGAACCTCTGGACACTTTCAAAGCAGTGTGTAGAGGGAAATTTATAGCACTAAATGCACACCTCAGAAAGCAGGAAAGATCTAAAATCAACATCCTAACATCACAATTAAAAAAAGTTAGTGGAGCAAGAACAAACAAATTCAAAAGCTAGCAGAAAACAAGAAATAGCTAAGATCAGAGCAGAATTGAAGGACATAGAGATGTGAAAATTCCTTAAAAAAATCAATGAATCCAGGAGATGATTTTTTGAAAAAATTAACAAAATAGATAGACTACTAGCCAGGCTAATAAAGAAGAAAAGAGAGAATCAAACAGACACAATAAAAAATGATGAATGGGATATCATCACCGATCCCACAGAAATACAAACTAGCATCAGAGAATACTATAAATACTTGTATACAAATAAACTAGAAAATCTAGAAGAAATGGGTAAATTCCTAGACACTTACAACTCCCTAAGACTGAACCAGGAAGAAGTCGAATCCCTGAATAGACCAATAACAAGGTCTGAAACTGAGGCAGCAATTAATAGCCTACCAACCAAAAACAGTCCAGGACCAGAGAAGTTCACAGCCGAATTCTACCAGAGGTACAAAGAGAAACTTGTAGCATCCTTCTGAAACTGTTCCAAACAATAGAAAAAGAGGGAATCCTCCCTAACTAATTTTATGAGGCCAACACCATCCTGATACTTAAACCTGGCAGAGACATGACTAAAAAAGTAAGTTTCCGGCCAATATCCCTGATGAACATTGATGTGAGAATCCTCAATAAAATGCTGGCAAACCAAATCCAACAGCACATCAAAAAGCTTATCCATCACGATCAAGTCGGCTTCATCCCTGGGATGCAAGGCTGGTTCAACATACACAAATCAATAAATGTAATCCATCACATAAACAGAACCAAAGACAAAAACCACATGATTACCTCAATAGATACAGAGAAGGCCTTTGACAAAATTCAACAGTCCTTCATGTTGAAAACTCTTAATGAACTAAGCATTGATGGACTGTATCTCAAAATAATAAGAGCTATTTATGACAAACCCACAGTCAGTATATAATGAATGTGGAAAAACTGCTTCTTTTGACGTGAGCAGAAAACAAGAGTGCTCTCTCTCACCACTCCTATTCAAAATAAAATTGGAAGTTCTGGAAGGTCAATCAGGCAAGAAAAAGAAATAAAGGGTATTCAATTAGGAAAAGAGGAAGTTAAATTGTTTCTATTTGCAGATGACATGATTTTATATTTAGAAGACCCCATTGACTCAGCCCCAAATCCCCTTAAGCTAATAAACAACTTAAGCAAAGTTTCAGAATACAAAATTAGTGTGCAGAAATCACAAGCATTCCTATACACCAATAACAGACAAACAGAGAGCCAAATCATGAGTGAACTTCCATTCACAATTGCTACAAAGAGCATAAAAAATGCAGGGGTACAATTAGCAAGGATATAAAGATCTCTTCAAGTAAAACTACAAGGCACTGCTCAAGAAAATAAGAGAGAACACAAACAAATGGAAAGTATTCCATGCTTATGGTTAGGAAGAATCAATATCACGAAAATGGCCATAGTGCCCAAACTAATGTATAGATTCAATGCTATCCCCATCAAACTACCATTGACTTTCTTCACACAACTGGAAAAAAACTACCTTAAATTTCATATGGAACCAAAAAAGAGTCTTCATAACCAAGATAATCCTAACTGAAAAAAAAACAAAGCTGGAGCCATCACACTATCTGACTTCAAACTATACTACAAGGCTACAGTAATCAAAATAGCATGTTACTTGTAGTAAAACAGATCTATAGACCAATGGAACATAACAGAGGCCTCAGAAATAATGTCACATATCTAAAACCATCTGATCTTTGACAAACCTGACAAAAACAAACAAAGGGGAAATAATTCCCTATTTAATAAGTGGTGTTGGGAAAACTCATAAGTGGGAGTTGAACAGTGAGAACACATGGACACAGGGAGGGGAACACCACACACCAGGGCCTGTCAGGGGATGGGGGCTAGGGGAGAGATTGGATTAGGAGAAATACCTAATGTAGATGATAGGGTGATGGATGCAGCAAACCACCATAGTACCTGTATACATATGTAACAAACCTGCACTTTCCACACATGTACCCCAGAACTTAAAGTATAATAAAAAATTGTTTTAAGAAAATGTGCTCTATTGGTTTAGTGAAAGAGTACCTTGTTAAATGCATATTAAGTTTAAGTGTCCTATTTTTTTAACCTCCTTCCTTTTTCTTGTTTTTCTTTCTTGAATATTTTAGTCCAAAAGCCATTATTTTGGAGTTGAGCAATGGGACCTGTTTCAGGATATAAAAATGGGGTAAGGTGAGGATTGGCCTAGCAGACTGGCCAGCAGAGGCTTTATATGCTGAGCAAACTGGGAAGAGCTTCTGTGTGGTGGAAGTGGGGGAGTTCTGTTATCGAACACGATATGGAGCCTTGTTCTGACAGAATGACTCATGTGGGGTCTCAAAACATGAGTGAGATAAGAAGAGTGAACATGCAGGATTTATGAGGAGTGTCATAATTAACCCAATATATGGTTTAGAGCCTGAAGGGAATAAGGAGAAAAGTATACGGAGAAGAGTCCCAAGTACAGGGAGGTATCTCAGTACTTGGTGTTATGAACTAAGCAAAGTGTAGAGGCTGTCTATGCAAAGGGACAGCTCTGGATGAGGTGTTGGAATCTAAGTCCAATGAGGAAGTTTGAGTTCCTCACTGTGGGGAAGAATTGGGATACAATGACACTGATAAGATGTTAATTAAATACATGAAGATTAATTTTAAAATTTAATATATGGAGAACATGGGAGCTAGGTTTCTCACTACCTGTTAGCAGCAACACGACAATAGCAAAGTACACACCTAATTCCCAAATATTGGTTTCTAAACATCATCCTCACTAAAGGGAATAAAGACTCATTAAAGAAAAGGCTGATTGCAATGTTGGAGTAAGGAGAGTCACTCATGAGCCTGAGCCTTCCTATGACACAAAAAGGAAGTGCTGAATACTAAGGGCATCACTATTTTAAAAGAGCTCCACTGAACAAATCTAAGTTAGTAAAAGCTTAAAATCTATCAAATAAAATAGAAATCTATATGTTCACATTACTTTAAAGATATAAATTTTTAAAATCCACGTTGGAAGGAAGACTTACAAGGTCTCAAAGGACTCTTTCATTAAGTACTTATTCATTTCAAAAAGTAAAAATAACTTCATAACGCCTGGCAGACCTCACCTTACTCAAGAGATCAAAATTACCTCACCAGTAATAGAACACATAGAAATTGACCAACTAGAATGCAATAAGAAAAACACAGCTTCATGTCTATGATATCCTGAGAAATGTACATAATCTGAATCTAATAAGGCAACATCACAGAAATCAAAATTGAGGAACATTTCTACAGAATTACTTGTTTATTGAAAGGTGTCAAAATCACGAAAGTCAGAAAACACTGAAGAAATTCTTCCCAATTTAAGGCAATTAAAGAGAAATGAAAAGCAAATGCAACATGTGATTCTGGGTGAAATTCTTTTCCTATAAAGGTATGGGACAATGAGTGAAACTTAAATGGGGCCTAAATATTGGATAGCAGTGATATATCAATCTTAGTTTAATGATTTTGCTGATTGTATTGTGTTTATTTAGAAAACGCTCATTTCTTCAAATTGTACAGGGAAAATAATTTTCTGTGTGTGTGTGTGTGTGTGTGTGTGTGTGTGTGTGTGTGTGTGTATCAGAGAGAGAGAAAGTTTGAGATGGCTTTAAGAAAAAAGATGAAGAAAGCCTAAAAATACTTAAAATCAAATATAAACAATGCTCTAAAGATGGCACAGGAGTGTTCTACTTGGGATATCACTGCCACCACCACTACCCACACTGGGCTCTGGATGCCTCTGGGGACAGTTCTGGTCCTGCACCAGACACTGAGCTGGCTACAATGTCCTCTGTAGCCTGAATGGAGTATTTGTCGTCATTCCTTTCTGTTTGGTTGGTTCATTGGTTTTGTTCGGTTGGTTTTATATTTGCTTTTGTTTTTAGTATTTCTTTTCTTTTTGTACAGCAGCACTTGCTTCAAAATGCGGAATGGCTGCATGTGATTTGCTGAGGCTAGATTACACGACTGTGCCTAGCTGGAAAGAAGAATTGAATAGTAAGTACTTTTTGTTTGTTTCATTGTAGGCTTTCACTTCTTCCAACCAACCCATGAGGTAGGGAATTTTTTAAACTAAACTTGATACTTTAGCAACAAAAAATGTAAAATTGGCTGAGAAAGTCCATTTCTTTTGGTTCCTAAAATCAATATCCTTCTTACCATGTAACTAAATGGAGATATAATACCAGTTGATAACATAAAGAACAATGTATGTAGAGGTGTAAATAGACCACTATAGCCATATGCTTTCTATATTATATAACTGTTAAAATATTCTCTCCAAAGTAAAACATGAAAGGTGAAAGTTATGTGTTATAATTCTTAAAGCCATTACCAAAAATTGAAAAGAGATCTGTCTAAACATCGAATAGAAAATTTAATGACATTCTAAAATATATTTAAATAATAAAGGTTAGGAAAAGAGTAATAGAAGAACAAAAAACAGAGAACAAATAGATAAGAATTAAAATAGTAGACTTAAATCAACCATATCGATAAGTTACACTAAATGTTACAGAAATAATTACTTCAATTAGAGGCAATGGTTGTCAGAAAGGAGAAAAAAACCAAGAACCAATTATAAGTTTTATAAAACAAACTCTTCAAAAATAAATTCACAGATAAATTAAAAGTAAACAATAGGAAAAGATATATTGTGCAAACAGTAAGCATAAGCAGTCAGGCATGGCCATATGAATAACAGACACAGATTTCAAGACAACGTGTATTATGAGAGATAAAGAAAGGCATTTCATAATAATGAAAGTATCAATTAGGTAGAAAGTCATTATATCATAATGTGTATGTATCTAAACACAAAGTTTCAACACACTTGAAGCATAATTTGACAAATTCAAGAGATAAATATGCAAATTTATAATTACAGTAAGAGATTTTAATACCACCTTCTTAGCAATTCCAAGATCATCTAGATAGAAATCAATAAAGAAAGAGAGGATCTAAACAACCTCATCCTTAGTTCTCCACAGGGGATGACTTCCAGTACTCACCCCATACCAAAATTGGCACAAACTCAAGTTCTGCAGTATGTCCCATGGAACCCACTTAGAGGAATAGGTGGCCCTCCATATACATGGGTTTTCCCTCCTGCAAATACTGTATTTTATTTTATTTTAAAAGATGGGGTCTCATTCTGTCCCCAGGTTAGAGTACAGTAGTGAGATAAATCATAGCTCACTGCAGCCTTAAATTCATGGGCTTCAGCCATCCTCCCACCTCAGCCAGTAACTGAGACCAAAGGCACGTGCTGTCCATATGATATTTATTTGGTTGCAAATGCAGAACCTGCCAATATGAAAGCCCCACAGTATTTACTGAAAAATTCCAAATGTAGGTAGACATGCACCGTTCTTTTATAAAATTATATATAATTTTACAATGCCATAGTCAAAAACTGAAGAATAAAGATTTTTTTTCAAGTATATTTGGTGTGTTTGACAAGCTAGCTAGGCCATAAAGCAAGTCTTAAGATATTCAAAAGAATTAAACCATATAAGAATTCTGACCATAGTAAACAACACTAAGAAATGGGAAGATAAGTAATAAGCTTGAACAGATACTTCACATAACAAGATATATAAATGGCCAATATGCATATAAGATGCTCAAAATCATTAGTCATTAGAAAGGTGCAAATTAAAACCACAATGACAGCCACTAGACATACATTAGAATGGTTGCATTTTCAAAAACTGACAATATGAAGAACTGAAAAACATGTGGAAAAAACTTGAACTCTCATTCCCTGCTAGTGAGAATGTAAAATGATATTGCCACTTTGAATAGCTGTTTGTCAGTTTCTTCCAAATTAAACAAGTGTCTATCACATGACCCATCTAGTCTACTAATAGGCATTTACTCAAGAGAAAAGAAAGCATTTGTCCTTGCAAAAACTTGTACATAAACATTCATAACAGCTTTATGTGAAATAGAAAAAAAAAACAAACCAAGAATTTACCCAAAGGCGAATGGATAAACAAAATGTGGCACATCAGTATAATGGAATACTACTCAGCATAAAGGGAAATGAATGAATGATACATGCAACAACACAAGTGAACAAACTTTAAAATCATTGTGCTAACTATATGAAGCCAAACACAGAGTGCATTCTGTGTGATTCTATTCATACAAAATGCTAGAAAATGCAAGTTAATCTATAGTAACAAAAAACAGATCAGTTCATCACCTGGAAAGAGGGATAGACTGCAAAGGTTTAAGAGGGTTTGACGGAAACGTTCTGTGTCTTGATCATGGCAGTTATTTCATTGGTGTAGGAATTTATCAAAGTTCATTTCATTTAACAGTTTAAATTGATGCATTTCATTGCATGCATTTTACGCCTAAATTAAGTTTATTTTTTTAAAGCCAACTGGAGTTCACCATTCACTAGTGTTGTACTGTAGCGAGATAAGAAGATCAGCACCAAGACAAAAGTATGACGAATTGCAGGGTCTTTATTGCCGGTGACCACGGAGGACTCATGTCTCTCCAACCCGTGGCCCCGAGTTGAGGGAGAACTGGGCTTTTATGCTAAACAACACTTTTGGGGGGGGAGCTGGGGATCTTTGCAAGCAGGCAGTTTGTACAGAAGCCAAGGTCAGCAGTTAGAGACAGTGAAAACTCCCAATATCAGTAAGCAAGCAGTTTTTCAGAAGCCAATGCCAGCAGCTAAGACAATGAGGGTTTCTTCTCAGGGTCCGTGTGACCCTGAGCAGCAAGTTCTTGAATTCCATTGAAACGAGGCTGGTGTCTGCACCTGGCGTTGGCCTGATTAATCGTAGTGCCTTATCACGTAGCCTGCGAGCCTGCACGTAGCCTGTGAGCCTGAGAAGCCATTACATTTTAGCCTGGCTGAAGCCATTTTCCTTGCCACATCACACTAGCACTCTTCCAAACAAGAGATGCTCCTTAAGCCTGGCTCCCAGAGTGAGAAATTCAATAATGTGGAGCTAAAGGGGACTGAGGGGATCATGGCAGACGAAAGGCAAGACTGGACTTCAGCTCTGACTTGGATAAACAGAACAGCGTGTTAAGGTTCGCATCATGAATTTTTGCTCCAGAACAGCTATAGGAATAAGTCGGGAAACCTGAGAGGACTCACAGACCCCATGAAGGAAGCGGATTGCTCCTGCAGAGTGCCCAAACTGTGGAAGTGGGAAAGGGAGATCATCTACAGCTGAACACATACTCCACACTGGGGAAACCGGAGGTCTAGATTACAAGAGAAGATTCTGACCTTACCTGGAGCTGAGTCTATATAGAGAGATGAGTGAAATACAGGGGTAGAGGAAGCAGTAGGTAAAGCCCTAGGAGCTCGCTGGGTCCTCTAGCAACCAGTTTCTGCCTGGCCTCACAGGGGTTTTCTTGGGAGAGCAGCCAGAGGTGCTGGGGAAAAGCCACAGGAAGAAGGAAACCTCCTGTTGAACTCTGTAACAATTTGAACTGGCCAGAACTCAGGAGAGGGCATCAATCTGGTGTGCAGACTCCATAGGTGGGAGAAGAAGAAAAGCCCTATTTGCTTTTGCAGCTGCGAGGTGGGTAACTTGAGGCAAGTTCCCAGCCCTGCTTGCCCACTGCTTGGAAACAGACCTGGTGCTGTTGGGGATGGGCTTGGTGGAAGTGAGACTGGCCCTTTGAATTGCACGGGAGCTGGGTGAGGCCTGTGACTGCTGGCTTTCCCCCATTTTTCTGACCACTATGACTGACACAGTAGAGACAGTCATAATCCTCCTAGTAACATAACTCCATTGACCTGGGAACCTCGCCTCCATCCTCCACGGCAGCCACAGCAAGGCCCATCTGAAAAGAGTCTGAGCTCAGACATGCCTAGCCTTGCCCCCACCTAACGGTCCTTCCCTACTCACCCTGGTAACCGAACACAAAGGGCATATACTCTTGGGAGTTCAAGGGCCTCACCCACCACCTATTCCTCCCCATACAACCATAGCTGATGCTCTCTGGAAAGCGCCACCTCCTGGCAGGAGGCCAGCCAGCACAAAAACAGTGCATTAAATCACCAAAGTTAAGAACCTTCACAGAGTCCATTTCACCCCACTGCCACCTCCATCAGAATAGGTGCTGGTATCCATGGTTGAGAGACCCACAGGCAGTTCACATCACAGGACTCTGTGCAGACAACCCCTAGTAGCCCTGGTATCGGTCCGGATCCGGGTAGACTTGCTGGGTGGCTAGATCCAAAAGAAAGATAACAATCACTTCACCTTGGCTCACAGGAAGCCACATCCATGAGAAAAGGAGGAGAGTACTACATCAAGGGAATACCTTATGGGACAAAAGAATCTGAGCAACAGCCTTCAGCCCTAGACCTTCCCTCTGAAAGAGCCTACCCAAATAAGAAGGAACCAGAAAACCAACTCTGGTAATATGGCAGAACAAGGCTCTTTACCACCCACAAAAAAAAATCACACTAACTCATCAGCAATGGACCCAAACCAAGAAAAAAATCCCTGATTTACCCAAAAAAGAATTCAGAAGGTAATTTATTAAGCTAATCGGAGAGGCACCAGAGAAAGATGAAGCTTAATGTAAGGAAATCCAAAAAATGATACAAGAAGTGAAGAGAGAAATATTCAAGAAACTGGATAGCATAAATAAAAAACAATCAGAACTTCAGGAAACAATGGATACACTTATAGAAATGCAAAATGCTCTGAAAAGTCTCAGCAATAAAATTGAACAAGAAGAAAACAATTTGAACCTCGAAGACAAGGTCTTTGGATTAACCCAGTCCAACAAAGACAAGACAAAAGAATAAGAAAACATGAACAAAGCCTCCAAGAAGTCTGGGATTTATGTTAAATGACCAAACCTAAGAATAATCGGTGTTCCTGAGGAAGAAAATGCATCTAAAAGTTTAGAAAACATAGTTGGGGGAGAAATCAAGGAAAACTTCCCCAGCCTTGCTAAAGACCTAGGCATCCAAATACAAGGATCACAAAGCACACCTGGGAAATTCATTACAGAAAGGCCATCATCTAGACACATTTTCATCAGGTTATCTTAAGATGAAGGAAAAAATCTGAAGAGCTGTGAGACAAAAGCGCCAAGTAACCTATGAAGAAAAACCTATCAGATTAACAGCAGATTTCTCAGCGAAACCTTACAAGCTAAAAGTGATTGGGACCCTATCTTCAGCCTTCTCAAACAAAACAATTATAAGCCAAGAATTTTGTATCCAGTGAAATAGCTTCATATATGAAAGAAAGATAGTCTTTTCAGACAAACAAATGCTGAGAGAATTTGCCACTACCAAGCTACCACTATAAGAACTGCTAAAAGGAGCTCTAAATCTCAAAACAAATCAAAACAGAACTTCTTCAAAGCATAAATCTCACAGGACTTAGAAAAATACAATTTAAAAAACAAAAACAAAAAAACAAAAGTATACAGGCAAGAAATAGCATGATGAATGGAATGGTACCTTGTATCTCAATACCATTATTGAGTGTGAATGCCCTAAATGTTTCACTTAAAAGATACAGAATTGAAGAATGGATAAGAACTCAACAACCAACTATCTACTGCCTTCAAGAGACTCACCTAATACATAATTATTTGCACAAACTTAAGGTAAATGGGTCAAAAAAGACATTTCATGCAACTAGACACCAAAAGTGAGCAGGAGTAGCTATTCTTATATCAGACAAAACAAACTTTAAAGCACCAGCAGTTAAAAAAGACAAAGAGGGATGATACTATATAATGATAAAGGCCTTTTCCAGAAGGAAAATATCACAATCCTAAACATACATGCACCTAATACCAAAGCTCCCAAATTTATAAAATAATTACTAATAGACTTAAGAAATGAGATAGATAGCAACACAATAGTAGTGATGGACTTTAATACCCCACTGATAGCACTAGAAAGGTCATCAAGACAGAAAGTCAACAAAGAAACAATGGATTTAAACTGCACCCTGGAACAAATGGACTTAACAGATACATACAGAACATTCCATCCAACAATCTTAGAATATATATTCTATTCAACAAAACATTAAACTTTCTCCAAGATAGACCAAATGATATGCTACAAAATTAGGCTCAATAAATTTAAGAAAATTGAAATTTTGTCAAGCACTCTCTCAGACCACAGTGGAACAAAACTGGAAATCAACTCCAAAAGAAACCTTCAAAACCATGCAAATACATGGAAATTAAATAAAATTGGATCAAAAATAAAATCAAGATGGAAATTTAAAAATTCTTCAAACTGAATGAGAATAGTGACACAACCTATCAAAACTTTTGGGACAGAGTATATGCGGTGCAAAGATGAAAGTTCATAGCCCTAAATGCCTACAATAAAAAATCTGAAAGAGCACACACAGGCAATCTAAGGTCACACCTCAAGGAACTAGAGAAAAAAAAAAAAAACTTAAGCCCAGCAGAAGAAAGGAAATAAACAAGATTAGAGCAGAACTAAATGAAATTGAAACAACAACAAAAATACAAAAGATAAATGAAATAAAAACCTGGTTCTTTGAAAAGATAAATAAAATTGATAGACCATTAGCAAGATTAACCAAGAAAAAAAGAGAGAAAATCCAATCAATAAGAAATGAAATAGAAGATATTACAACTGACACCACAGAAATACAAAAGATCATTCAAGGCTACTATGAACACCTTTACATGCATAAACTAGAAAACGTAGAAGAGATAGATAAATTCCTGGAAAGGTACAACCCTCCCAGCTTTAATCAGTAAGAATTAGATACCCTGAACAGACCAATAACAAGCAGTGAGATTAAAATGGTAATTTTAAAATTATCAACAAAAAGAAGTTCAGGAATAGATGGATTCACAGCAGAATTAGACTAGACATTCAAAGAATAATTGTCACCAATCCTCTTGACACTATTTCACAAGATAAAGAGGGAACCTTCCCTAAATCAGTCTACCAAAACCAGGAAAAGACACAACAAAAAAAGAAAACTACAGACCAATAACCCTAATGAACATGGATGCTAAAATTCTTAACAAAATACTAGCTAACCAAATGCAACAGCATATCAAAAAGGTAATCCACTATGATCAAGCGGGTTCTATATCAAGGATGCAGGGGTGGCTTAACATACGCAAGTCAATAAACACGATATACCACATAAACAGAATTAAAAACAAGAATTACATGATTAACTCAATAGATGTAGAAAAAAAGTATTAGACAAAATCCAGCATCACTTTATGATTAAAATTCTCAGCAAAATACAAGAGACATACTTCATTATGATAAAAGCCATCTATGACAAACTCACAGTCAACATAATACCAAATGGAGAAAAGTTTAAAGCATTCCCTCTGAGAAATTGGAACAAGACAAGGATGCTCGCTCTCTTCACTCCTCTTCAACATAGTACTGGAAGTCGTAGCCAGAGAAATTCAGACAAGAGAAAAAAATAAAGGGCATATAAGTCAATTAAGAAGAAGTCAAACTGTCCCTGTTTGCTGCTGGTGTAATTTTATACCTAGAAAAGTTTAAACACTCATCCAAAAAGCTCCTAGAACTGGTAAATGAATTCAGCAAAGTTTCTGGATACAAAATTAATGTACACAAATCAGTTGCTCTTTTATACACCCACAGCGACCAAACTGAGAATAAAATTGAGAACTCAACCCCCTTACAATAGCTGCAAAAAAATATAAAAATAAAATACTTAGGAATATACCTAACCAAGGAGGTTAAAAAAAAAACCTCTACAAGGAAAACTACAAAACACTGTTGAAGGAAATCACAGACAACACAAACAAAAACACATCCCATGCTCATGGGTGGGTAGAATCAATATTGTGAATATGACCATACTGCCAAAAGCAATCTAGAAATTTATTGTAATTTCCATCAAAATACCATCATCATTCTTCACAGAATTAGAAAAAACAATTATAATATTCATATGGAACCAAACAAGAGACCGCCTAGCCAAAGCAAGACTAAGCAAAAGGAAAAAATCTGGAGGCATCACATTACCTGATTTCAAACTGTATTATAAGGCCACAGTTGCCAAAACAGTATGGAACTGGTATAAAAATAGGCACATAGACCAATGGAACAGAATAGAGAACCCGGAAATATACTCAAATACTTACAGCCAACTGATCTTTGGCAAAGCAAACAAAAAAATAAAGTGAGAAAAGGACACCATTTTCAGCAAAAATGCTGGGACAATTGGCTGACCTCATGGAGGAGAATGAAACTGGATCCTCATGTCTCACCTCATACAAAAATCAACTCAAGATGGATTCAGGACTTAGTAAGACTTGAAGTTATAAAAATTCTAGAAGATAACATTGGAAAAACCCTTCTAGACATTGGCTTCAACAAGGATTTCATGACAAAGAAACCAAAAGCAAATGCGATAAAAACAAAGATAAACACCTAGAACTTAATTAAACTAAAGAGCTTTTGCACAGCAAAAGGAACAGTCAGCAGAGTGAACAGACAACCCACACAGTGGGAGAAAATCTTTACAATCTACACATCTTACAAAGGACCAATATCCAGAATCTACAATAAACTCAAACAAATCAATAAGAAAAAAAAATAATTATAATCCCCTCACAAAGTGTTCTAAGGATATGAGTAGACAATTCTCAAAAGAAGATACACAAATGGCTAAAAAACATAGGAAAAATGATCAACATCACTAATGATGAAGGAAATGCAACTCAAAATCCCAATGAAATACCACCTTACTCCTGCAAGAATGGCCATAATCAAAAAATCAGAAAATATTAGATGTTGGCATGGATGAGTTGAACAGGGAACACTTCTACACTGCTGGTAGAAATGTAAAATAGTATAGCCACTATGCAAAACAGTGTGAAAATTCCTTAAAGAACTAAAAGTATCTCTACTATTTGATCCAACAATCCCACTACTAGGTATCTACTCAGTGAAAAAGAAGTCATTACACGAAAAAGATATGTGCATATGCATGTTTATAGAAGCACAATTTGCAACTGCAAAAAATGGAACCAACCCAAACGCCCATCAGTCAACAAGTGTATAAAGAAACTGTGATATATGTATATATACATGATGGAATACTACTCAGCCATGAAAAGGAATGAATTAATGGCATTTGCAATGACCTGGATGTGATTGGAGACTAATATTCTAGGTGAAGTAACTCAGGAATAGGAAACCAAACATCCTGTGTTATCACTCATCAGTGGGAGCTAAGCTACGAGTATGTAAAAACATAAGAACAGCATAATAGACTTTGGGGACTCAGAGGGAAAGAGTGGGAAGGAGGTGAGGGATAAAAGACTACAAATAAGGTAAGTGTATACTGCTCAGGTGATGGGTGGACCAAAATCTCACAAATCACCACTAAAGAACTTACTCATGTAACCAAACACTACCTGTTCCCTAATAATCTATGGAAATAAAAACAAAGTGGAACTAGCAAGTGAAAAATATGCCTTTGCTGCTTTCAGCTCTTCGAATTTCAGAGTCTTTTGTTATCACAGCAGAATCTAACTGCTCCAAAATTATTATTAATTTGCTTATTTATTATCTTTCACATGAGAGCCTAGGGAAGTCAGCTCTAGGGTAGACCCGATTTAATCCTATCCTGCACCCATCTGGGGCATTTATGTGCAGTTGTGTCCAGTGTGACCTGAAAGGAAGTTTTCTAGAGACTTAGAAATCATTCCTAGATCTTAAAAGGTAATAGCTTTTCTCCTATGAGCTTTCTTATATACGAATGTGAGGACAGATTAACTAAATCCATCTTCCTACCTTCTTAAATTTTAAAGAATATCAAAGAGGCAAAATGGAGTTATGTCACTAACTAGAACATTTAGGAAGCCCTAACAGTGGACTACCAATTTTGTGGGACAATCATTGTCTTCATTTTAAAAGTCAGTTTAAATTGACTTTTATATTACTTGTAGCTAAAGGCATTCTGGCAAACTAATATATACATATGATGTTGTGCTAACATTGTGAAATCCTCAATAAAGTGTCTTATGCAAACAAATTTCTCTTAAAGAATAATTCTTATCTTTAGAATAATTTTCCTTCATTCCTCCAAATGTCTAACTTTGAAATAGTCTTTACTTCTCATATTTTCTAAAATGGCAGGTTTCTATTATTTTTGACATAATCCTTTTCAGACTTGTAGGCTTTAGTCCTGAACATTTATTTTATGTGTTAATTGACAGCTTTGAAGCACAAAGTAAAAGCCGTAATTCCTCCTTCACAGGTAGGCCAGCTTTAGCCTTCTTCATGTGTTGTTATTATCACTTTCTATTTAATTCAGAATATCTTGCCACTATTTTACATCTTGCAACTTTTCTAGTTCATGGTCACTCTATAACTCAGTCGCAGCAAAATGCATATGGCTACCATCTCACATATAAGGAACTTTTTCATTTCCCACCGACTCTAACTCTTCACTAACTGAGCAAGAGAAATTGTAGGCATTTTCTGCTTAATATTTATATTAATTTAATTTAGAGCTACATTAGTTTTATTTCAACTAGATTTTTATACTATATTGTGACTCCTCTGTTACCATTAAGTTACCCTAGAATCACAACTAAATGATTCTGTGTTACCCTAGAAAAAAATAAAGGACATCTAAGTCAGTTAAGAAGAAGTCAAACTGTCACTGTTTGCTGGTGACATAATTTTACACCTAGAAAAGTTTAAAGACTCATCGATTGTATGTTACCCTAGAATCATGGCTGTGATTCTAGGGTAACTTAAATGAAAACAAAGATCAATCTGGATTGGGGTAACCTTGGAGATTTTAATGTTCTCTTGCAGCCTCTGAGCCATCTGCAAAACAGACAATGCTACATCTCAGCATATCTCCAAAGTCAACACTTTTTATGAAGACATACGGATTCCAAGAAACCCTTTTCTCCTCAACTCAGCCTTTCAGAGTTTATCCAATTTCAACCTTTTCACAAAACAACACATTAATCTATATGATCAGTTAGGAAGGTGAAGAATCTGTTACCAGGAGGGATGTATTCATCTTCTTCCTGTTTGCCCTTAGCATCCTATGACATTTTAGTCATTAATAAAACCCCTTAACTGGACATTTTGGAATGTGCAATTCTATTCCACGTCCAGATAAATTTTAATTGCAGTTTAAAGCAATTAGTGCAAATTGACGAAACAAAACTTTATGAACAGCATTTTCCTGAGTTTGCTCCAGGACCAAAATAGTAAAAAAGCATATGAACCAGTTATCAAAAGAAAGTTCACAATCACAGACAGTCCAAGGTTACAGAACTTAATAATAACAGGTTATATAATAGACCTATCAAAGCCAATAGCAGCGGATAAAGTGCCATTCAAAAGGCAGCAGGGACCTACCAAAAATCAACTCCATTTCTTCTGAAATTAGCTTCAGGACATTTCAGATATCCAGGCCTAAGTGTCAGCTAGGCACCTCATCAAACCCAAAATTGCTTCTCTTCTCCCTTCCCCCAGATCCATTAAGATGAAAAAGTCAACCTGCATGTCATCAAGCCAACAATGTTAGTCGAAATTATGGCTCAGCACGATTGTCTCTAATGGAGGCACAAGCACACAGGACAGCATGGGTCTGGAATTTTACCCTGTATGACTCCAAAGAGTAGTTCAACCATTCTAGAGAAAAACTCCACCTATAAAATAAAGTCAGGTATGTGAAGCATGAAATAAAATTGACACGATTTTAACAGTGCATTGGAGTAAAATGCATCCAGTGAGGTCTTACCAGATAAATGCAGAAAAAACGTCAGATATTTTCCTAAAATACAATCTTTCTATTTTTATATTGAGTCTGAGGAAAAGTAGAGATAAAGTAGGATAGTTGATGTCTTCAGTGTCAAAACCTTTGTAATTCTATTTACCAGTCCTCTGTGGTAAACACTGGATGCAGAATGAGATCGTTTTGCAGATCTTTGGAGTTGGGAGAGTCATAACATAATTAAGGGACAAGAATTCCTTCACTCTCGAGAAAGCAGACCTTGCAGTATTAGGGCACCATTGAACAAATCCCAGACTTACTCATTTAAACATGTTTAAAAAGAACAATGGATGCATGCATGTACTCACTGAAATAATATTTAAAAATTGTCTTTTGTGGATATTCACAACACACATAAACTTTATGTTTGTGTGTGTGTATCTGTGTGTACAAAAAAGGAAAATAGAAACTTTATTGGTACTAAGGCAACTTCTATATAACCCAATAGCACATGAACTTTTCATCTTGTCTCTGGCTGGTGCTCTTTGAAATAGTTACTACTAGTGTTCACCCAAGAGTCTTTTCCCATTTTTTCTTCTTAACAGAAATTTGCTCTCTTCCATTTGGCCATGAGTTTCAGGAGAGAGAGATGCTAGCCTAAGCCTGGAATGAATTATGGTTAATATAATTTAACTATGGTGATTCCATTTACCTTCCCAGAAATTAAGCTTTTAATTTCATTACAGTTAAGCAACAGTTTTTGATGACTTAAAATATATTTTTAATGAAATTTCAGGATTTTTATCTTAGATTATAACTACGTATACCCTAAAATGAATGTCCAGTTTTCTGTATTTTATAGTATTAGTTCTTGATTTAATTTAGTTAAGGTCAATTGCACTTTATCTGAAAAATCATTTAAATTCACCAATTAATCTCTGAGAATATTCACTCCAAAATACTACCATATTGTTTTACTTTTATGTATAGTCTAAGTTTTTATATTTGATCTACTTCTTATATGCATATATGGCTTTCCTCACAGAAATCAGAAATTCTCTACCAATATAAGCAATAAAATAATAGGTTACTCTTATTTACTATAAGAACTTTTTAGAACTAAGAATATAGGAACTTATACTTAAGTAAAAACAAAACCAAAAAACAAAACTGATAGTTGAAAAACATATTTTTATTACTGATTAATTAAATGGGTCATAGAAGATATCAGGATTTTAAGGAGTAGTGAAGTTTTTCAAGGAAAAGAATGATGAAAAAAAAACTGAGAATTTTACAGAAGGAAATGGGGCATTGGTCATTTTCGTATACAGTAAGTATATTCCCTTACTTGGGTAGGTATAGTTAGTAAAAGAGAATTTCAGTGAGATGGACTCCCACCATTGAAAAAGTTCTGGCTTTATGTGCCATGTGATGGCAGGAAGTGAAGAGATACCTATTTTATGAAATCAGAGAATTTAGGAAAAAAAATAAATATACTGAAAATTTCAACCAAAATATTTAAAAAGCAGTTTTCTTCTGTTAATCTTTGCTGAAAATTTATGATCTTTTAGCTGTAAATGCTATATACCTAGTAATTATTCTGCAATAACATATATCTTCTACCTTTTGCAAAGTCTCCAGAAAAAATTTTTAATTGTCTAATGAATCTTATTAATTTGCATGTAGTCTCAAATTATAAAAATTCATTAGAGCAAATTAAAATAGAAAAATACAAAATAGAAATAAAGTTTTATTCCAAGCAAAATATTGAAATTTTGGAAATCTCCCAATTAAAAAATTTAAATTACATGTCAAAAGCCTGATCTATATACTGCCAGAGGACACTTCTCCCAAAATTACATCATATACTTTCACAAAGATCTGCAGGTCAGAGAAGAAATTTTAATTCATCCACTATGTTCTATAGCAATTTCCTCAATTCAGCCTAATCCAGTTTGCTGTTATGGTCCATTTGTCCCAACCTGAAAAAAGGTTGGTCTCTAGTCTGTCTTAGAATTCAAGGAGTTATTTCTAAGAATATATTCTGGCATTCAAAACCTTCTGAAGAATATAGATTATTTTTGACTCTGGTTTAACCAGTTCAATATGTACAACTTCTAAGGTAAAAAAAAAAAAAAAAAAAAAAAAAAAAAAAATCCAAACTAGCTGGATTCATCGCATTTCTTAACAGGATTTCCAGGAATTTCAGAATCTAGAAATGAGTGATGAGTGTTTTTGACATTTTTAAATACCAGTATCCATAGATAAGACATACTTATATGCTTCTTCCAAAATACAGTCATTTTGAAAATTATCTGTGGGAAGTTTTCAAAATTATATAACCATTAAAATTCAGGTAATCCAATATTTTTCCTGGTTTTTCTTCTCACTTTTTTTTCTTCCATTAGTTTTGCATTTTCTCTGTTATATCAATTACTGGTAAGAACTCACGAATCTGTAGTGTGAACACCTAAGTACATCCATCCTCACCTCCTTCTTCTCATATGAAGTTATGAAAGAAGGGCTCAGATGGTGAGAGGAAAAGCATATACTATTTATTGTATTACAGCTGTCTTTTTACTATCATTTTTGATGATTAGGTGATTGGGAAACACCAAATTGTGATGGTTAAAAGAATGAGCACCTCTGTAATTCCACTGTTTATTGGCTGTGCAATATTACTAAATCTTTCCAAGCCCCAATTTCTTCATCTGTAAAAAGAAGATAATATTACTATATCATTCGGTTGTTGTGAAGATTAAACAAGACAATACCAATGAAGAGCTTGGGAGAATAGCTGACATATTCAAGCATCCAATAAATTACTTGAGGAAGTTAATATAAGGAATTCAAAATGCAGCCAATCCTTTGCTTTTAGAAGAAATGTCAAGTGCTTTTCAAAAAGGCAGCAGCTTCTGAGGTTCTTCATGTTCTTTGGAGTACAAGTAGGTAGATGGAAAGAGGCTCTCACAGGAAATAATATCTATGCTTTTCACATTGTATTATTCTTAGAATTCCTGACTTATCAAAAAATGTAAGAACAGAATAGCATGCCACAGGTTAACATACCATCTGTAATTCTGGCATTTGAAATAATATGTACAGAACTTCCTCTATCATTCTTTTACTATTTGATTCCATTTTAAGTTTCCCTTTCTGACCAGAAATGTAACTCTCTGAAAGAAAATTTTAAACTACAGGAAACAAAAATGAAATAATAATTTGAAAGGCAAATAGGAGCTATCAGTCAAATTTCTTTTTAAAATAGAGTATTTATTTCAGGCAACTTATTGATGGCAACAGGGGAGAAAGTCTTTACTCCAGCACATTTCTCGTCTCATATGAGGAGCCTGCCCTACTTTGACATCGCATTGAAAAGGAGGGAAAAAGCTTTGCTTCCTTAATTTTAGATTGCACTCTTTCTCAATGGAAAGAGATTAGCAACGTTTCCCTTCATTTTGATTTTCAATGTCCCATTATTCTGCTGGTTTGCATTTAAGATCAGTCTTCTTTTAGGCTAAAAATTATCTTTGCTCCCCAGACAGGTATGACAGCTCTTAATACTTAAATGAATCTTATAGAAAAATGAGAAAAAAAATGTGCTCTGAAACAAAAAGATCTCATATTTTTCAAGTTAAAAATCTTCATTTATTTTCATTTTTCTTCAGAAACTACAAGTTCTAAGATAGATGGAGTCTCTAACTTTTCAATGTTGCTAAGTCAAAGACCTTTCCTCATAATAAGTTCACCCAGAAACCGAGCAGCCTTGGGGACTTCAGTGCCATAGCCAATGCTTCCACAGGCTTTAAGTGCCTATTGTAATTTAATAGCAACAAGTTTAGAAAAATAGAAAAGCAATAACTAGAATTCTCTTTCCCAGGGTGTTCAATTAATTCAATTGGGCATTCAGTTGCTAAATTTTTAACATAACTGAAGTCTCTAACCTTATTTCAATGAAAATAAGTAGAATACCATTAATTCCTTTTGGACAGTGCATTTGATTGTGTGAAGAGGTTTCCAGGCTTCAGCTTGTAACCTATTTCCCCTGATATATGAACAGTATTTTCCTTGTATTTCAATGCAGAAGCTTAAGGCTAAAGTGTCAAATTTGTCTTTTATTTCCTACTTTTTTCCTTATACTTCACCAGATGAAATACCATAATCAAAACCTGAAAATAGCAATTTTTCCCCTGACAATACTTCGAATTTCTACTTTTAACTAGATTATCTCCTGTCCCTTTCTTATCCCCATGAAATACAAGTAAACATGGCCTGGCTATTGCCCAAGAATGGCAAACACTGAAAACTAAATAAGATTAAAATATTCTAAGTCATTAAGTGAATTTCCTTTAGAGAATGATTTCAATAATGGAATAGTCTGAGGTCTCCAAAATTGTGTTGTAGAAGAATACTTAATAAAGTAAAAAGATACATTAAGTGGAAGGGCAAGTTACAAAAATACCATCTACTCGGCTCCATCTGTACCCTTCACCCATCAATTTCTTATTTCCCATGCTTCAGTCACAGAGTCCTCTGCATTCCTCAGAACTAGAGCAGCCCTTGAATGGCCCAGCTAACGTACACTTCCAGCTCCCTTCTCCACAACATCATCTACCAGAAGTGGTCTGTGACACTTTTGCTTTTGTTCTAATTTAGTAGTCGCAGCTGTAATCCCTCTGTATCTCATTCCACCCCACCCCTAACCCTCAGTCTTTCTTCAGCCCTGTGGAAGTCAGAAATACAGCTACAGCATTTTGCTGCCATGGAGAAAAAAAAAAAAAACCCACAAAAGCAACAGTGTGCTATTAAACATCTAACAATTACTTTTCCTGGGGGACCTTATATGCAGCATTTGCTCACTTATTTGCTGTAAATATCCCCACCATGGTCTATTTAAAGCCAGCAATTTGACATCACTGGCCATCAAGTTAGGGAGAGCTGCATGCAATAAACACACTGTGATGCAGTGTTTCCACCACACAGTTCCCAGAGATAGAAATAATCTCAAGGGCATATATAATAATGAAATGTAGAACAATAATTTAAAAATGATGAGTTTTCAGTATTGATTACCTTTATTCTTAACATACTTTTTTAGTTCATAAAATTTAAGTTTTAATAACAGCTGTGTTTCACAACCAACTCACAAATTCCCAGAAATTTAATGACTGGCTCTCTCAGGATGGCTGCAGACAGCAGTGTTGAGTAGAATCACAGACATGTGGTTCTGATAACACTGAATCAATAAATTATTGCTAAATCTGTCTACTCCACACTTTGTATTAATGTAACCGGGGTTGTATCTGGCTCTCCTAGGTTCTTGGCCTCTGTAACCCTGAAGAATCAGGAAAGGTGAATAGAGCAGACCCAAAGAAGAGCAATTTAGGAGAGACAGGGGGAGAGGAAGGGGGAGGGGAGCATTCAGATAAGGAGCAGCTGAAGTTTTAACCCTTGAGTTATTCCCTCCTCATTCTTGTTCTCCTCAATTGAAAGGAGTTCTTTCAAACTTCCTCTGCAGTGATTGATCTTTGAATCTGATACTGGATTGGCTACGTGGTCCATAGCCCTGAGTTACAGAGCCCCCTCCTCCCAGAGCTTTCGGCAAGATTTTGGGACAAAGAAGCTCCACCTGGCTTTCCCTGCCTGGCCCGCCCAGGGGAAACACAGACAAAGAACTTTACATTTGAAACTCCTCGGGTCTCCAGAAGGGAGGCATGCAGCCGGGAAATTCCTGCCTTTGAAACCACACCCCTCCGGGACCCAGGAAAAGAAGCTTCTTTAACACAGTCCCTCATTAAGTCAGAAAGTAAATTTAGGTTTGATTAAGGGACTTGGTCAAGTTTTCTGCTGCCTGCAGACTAGGTGTCCAGGATGTGCCCACAAAACTCTTTCCTCCTTAGTTCTGTTGCTTATTTATGACTTTATTGAGAACACTCCCTCACTCACAGTACCTGCAATATTCATGAGCTGGTTCCTTACAAAACTAGGGTTCCAGGACAAACTCATCCCCTTGGAAAGTGTTTTCCTAATCCACTCTCCAATGTTTCCATTTATATCACATTCCTTTGTTTTATTTCATAACAATTATAACTGTGGGAAACTATATTTTCTTTGTTTATTGCCTGGATCTCTCACCAGAGGGAAAATGCTCTGACAGAGGACCATTGAACTAATCTGTCTAATTAACTGCTGACCCTCTAGCATCTAATTCAAAGCCTGGTGCATAGTAGGCATTCAGTAGATAAGAATTAAATTAATTGCATCCCAACCAAATTTCTAAAATAAAACAAATGAAGCTGGCTCATATGTCCAGGATAAGCCACGCAGGCATCCTTTCTATTAAGCTGCTTCCGTGGTGGCTGAAATCTGTTAAATTTCTCATGGCTTCTTAAAGTTTCTAAAATCTCTGATTAAGTTGGTTTAAATCATCCTAAAGTATGAATTTTATTTTGCAGTGGATTATAATTTTTAACAGCTTTTTAAAGATACACATACCATAAAATTCTCCTCCTTTAAGAGTATGATTCAATGATTTTTAGTAAATTTGCAGAGTTATTTAACCATCACCACAATCCAATGTTGCAGTGTGCTATGGTGCCATATCTAAGAACTCATTGCCTAACCTAAAGTTGTAATTGTTTCAGGATGTGTTAAATTCAGACTTATGAACTGTTCAAATGTTTTATACCCTGCAAAATTTTCCATTTTTTTCACACTGAAATTAGTTTTATTTTGCAAGTCAATATCTATTTTCATATTACTTACCGAACAAAATACAATGAAACCATTTTTATTATCCCAACTTTCTCTTAATATTTCTTCCTTTTTTGAACATACTGAGTCATGCACTATGCCACTATTACACTTCTTCCTAATTAAAGGTACCATACTTCATAGTGTGCAGCTGCAGGGCTAGAAGCCAAAGACACATGATGGTGAGAATTGAGGAACTATATGAAGATAGTTTGGAGGGTGGGGTAGATAAGGTTACAGGGAGAACATGGTCAGTATAGTTGAGAGACAGGTTATTTACTCAGGTTGAGTAAATAGATAAAGGGAGTCAAGGTTCTCATTAGCAGCTAAGTTATTCATAAACATAGAAAGAGGGAAGACTATAAAGATCCCCCAAATATTGTAGTGGAATATGAGTTATTGATATAAACTCATGTATTTATAATATGCATATATGTAGACACATACAGAAACATTATAGATATATGATATTTGACTATATATACATAATGCTCACATATAAAGAATATATTTTTTTTCTAGATGTGCCCACTGAGAAGGCCTGGAAACAATGATAACCCATTGGCATTAATTTATATTCTCAAATCACTTTAATGTCTTGCTTAACATAAGCTGGTTAGATTCTCATATCTGCTTCTGTCTGCATTCAATCTGTTGCAATATGTTATTCTGGTTCAAGGCAATGATAGAACTCAAGCTTTACATAGATGTATAGTTGTAAATGAGAGGAATATTTTTATAGTCTTTTTAGATAATTATAGATAGTCTTCTCTGGTACTACACCAAAACTCACAAGTGATAATTCCTAAAGATTAATTGCAATATGGAATCTGAAACCTGCTACTGAATTCTTGCATTTTGTTACATTAAAATTCATTTGTCTAACTTGCACATAAAATGAATTTTTAATTTATGTATAATTTTGTAACTTCATTTAATTGTTGATTATTAAGAAATTTTGCTTTATTGATGTAAAAATATTTTCCAAGTGTCGACACATTTTAATATACAGTATCAGAAAAATTACATTTGTTAATATCACTACTAATCTAATAAGAAAAGTCAGGCTGGAAAGCTGTAGCACTTATGGATGACAAATGACTAATACTTAAATTTTCCAAAAAAATGTTATTTTCCCTTGAAGGTCTGAATTCTATCTTTGACAAGACATTAATGACCAAATTATTTACATTAAAGTAGTAAAATAATTTAATCACTGCCAGTACCTACATCTGAATAATGAGTTTTTCTGTTAGTCATTCTTTCAAATAAAAAACATATTATACAAAAAAGTGGTTCGTTCAGCTTGTAACTTAGATAATCACCTCAATGTAAAGATAACAGTCCTACTCAGTCAAAATGAATTATTTATACTTTCTATTTTATACATAGGGTATTTCTTCTCAGAAGAATAATGTGTGTGCTCAGGTCAACAAACAAAGGAATGAAATTGGATCCTTATCTGACACCACATACAAAAAATAAACCAAAGTGGAATGAATCGTAAATGTAAGAGCTAAAACTATAAAAATCTTAAGAGAAAACATAGGGCAAAAGATTTATGACAGATTTGGCAATGGTTTCTCAGATAGGACACATAAAGCATATATAACAAAAGAAAAAATAGATAAATTAGACAACATCAAAATTTAAAATACCTATGTATCAAAGAATACAAACAGAGTGAAAAGACAATGCACAGAATGAGAGAAAATATTTGCATATCAAATATCTAATGAGTAGTTAATATCCAGTATCTATAAAGATCTCCTAAAACTCAACAACAAAAACATTTAAAAATGGGCAACAGATTTTAATAGATATTTATCCCAAACAGATGTATAAATAACCAATAAACACATGAAAAAATACTTAACATCATTAATTATTAGGGAAATGCAAATCAAACCCACAATGAAATACCGCTTAATACCCATCATGATAGTTACAAAAACAAAAGAATATTGTTAAGGATATGGAGAAGTTAGAACTCTCGTGATTATTGCTAGGAATGTACTTGTAATTGTACTGCAACTGCCATAGAAAACAATAAGGCAATCACTCAAAAAATTAAAAAATAGAATTCCCATAGAAGCAAAACAATTCCACTTCTGGGTATACAACCAAAAGAATTGAAAGCAGGGACTCAAAGAGGTATTTGTATGCCCACATTCATAGCAGTGTCATTGGCAAAGGCAAAGAGGGAGAAGCAACACAAGTGTTCACTGATGAGTGAGTGCATAAATGAAATGTGGTATGTACATAATATGGAATGCTATTCAGCCTCTAAAAGGAAGGAAATTCTAACAGATGCTACTCCATGGATGGACCTTGAAGATACTATGATCAGTGAAGTAAGCCAGTCACAAGGGACAAATACTGTATGATTCCACTTATGAGGTTCCTAGGACAGTCAGATTCACAGAGACAGAAAATAGAATGGTGGTTGCTAGGGACTAGGGGAGGAGAGAAAGGGGAGTTGTTGTTGTTTACTGGGCAAAGTTTTAATTTTGCAAAATGAAAAGAATTCCTGAAGTGAATTGTGGTGATTATGGTACAACAATGTGAATGTATTAAATGCCACCAAATCATATACCTAGAAAGAGTTAAGATGCTAAATTTTATGTTGCATGTAGTTTACCACAACTAATGTGGACTCAGGGGTTGAGATTTAATAAAATTAATAATTTTTACCACATCATCAAAGACATTCTTCAGTGAAACAGACATTTTGTTTTCCTTTGAGTGAGTGGAAGAAAAGGGCACTACTGAACTACTGCGTTTCACCCTGTCTGATAGCAGTTTGGTGTCACTGCCTTGATTTTTGCTAAGGTGATATAAGTTTATTCTCCACCACTATTGCAGCATCAGTGCAAATACCAACATAGAAAAAAAGAAAGCATTGTATTGTGAGCATACAATATCATTTTAATATAATTATGAAAATATTTTTATTTTCACCTACTCCATAAAAGGGTTATAGGGAGCCCCCAAGGGTCTATGAACCACATTTTGGAAACCACTTAGGTATTACAACTAACACTTATATGCTATAATTAGTTAAGTGATATGGCTTTATTAAAAAAAATCTTGACAATTCTTGATTAAAACTCAAATGCAGTTGCTCCACGTGATATATAATTCCATATTTATTTAATGTTAAAATAAATAAATTAAAAGTATGAATCTTATCTTTTAATCATTTGTCCACTCGGTCTTGTTAAAATTTTCTACTAATCATCAGTCCAAAATGTCCATCCGGACATTAACTCTGAACCATTTGCCCATTATTTTTTCTTAAATAATGTGGTTTTATATTTTGGTTCTGATAACTTTTACAGTTTTTCTTAATCTATGAAATGACAGGATTCTGAGAAGAAAATGAAGCCTCTTTAATTTTTCGTCCCTGCTTCCTTCTCAGCAGAACCCCAAATTTTGTATAATAGTGGACCGGGAGACTATTTTCTTGGAAGAGGAAGTCCTTGCCCACAACTTTAAAAGTAGGGTCATTATTTGCTTAAGTCTGTTACTATAAGTTCTATTTTGTTTATATCCTTCTTTTTTTTCAGGCTTTTTTTTTACAATTAAATGTAGCCACATGACTTAGCCTGGTCTGTGAAACATAAGTGAAAATCTGTTTTTGGTAAAGTTTTTGGAGAAAGCCTTTTTATCCTCATTTTTCTGAAGGAGAGATATAAAAAGAAAATTGTTTACACCATCCCTTTCTTCCTCACTTAAATGTGCATGTGATCCCAGGAGCTGTGTCAGCAATCTTGTGACCAAACAGTGAAAATGAAGATTAAAAAGCCAGCACATTAAAACAAGTGCAGCAGGCCGGGCGCAGTGACTCACACCTGTAATCCCAGCATTTTGGGAGGCCGAGGTGGGTGGATCACCAGGTCAGGAGTTCAAGACCAGCCTGACCAACATGGTGAAACCCCGTCTCTACTAAAAATATAAAAAATTAGCTAGGCATGGTGGCAAGTGCCTGTAGTCCCAGCTACTGGGGAGACTGAGGCAGGAGAATTGCTTGAACCCAGAAGATGGAGGTTGCAGCCTGGGTGACAGAATGAGACTGTCTCAAAAAGAAAGAAATAAAAAAAAATAATAGTGGAATAGTGGTTATCAGGGTCTAGGAGGTGTCAGTCAAGTAATTCAAAACTTCAGTTAGATATAAAGAGTAAGTCCAAGACATCTACTGTACAGCATGGTGACTATAGTTAATAACAATGTATTGTATCCTTAAAAATTGCTACGAAAGTAGATCTTCAGGATTCTGACCAAAAAAAAAAAGTATGTGAGGAAATGCACAGTAAATTATCTCTATTTTGCCGTTCCACAATGTATACATATTTCAAAACATGTTCTACATAATAAATTTATAGAATTATTTTATCAATTAGCAAAATGTTTAAGAAGCTGAATAATCATTGTCCCTATGTCAGAATTCCAGTAAACTTTCTCCAATTACTAAGTTAAGTACTTCAGGCAAGTGTTCTAACTATTTGAGCTGCAAACTTAGTTTTATTGGTGCAATTGCAAACTTAAAAAAGAAGGCTAACTGTATGCAGGTGCTCTCCACAGTGGTATGGCTAACACAAATCTGAAGGAGTGTACTCTCTAGTGTCTTTTACATATTTTCACTTTCTCTCAAATGTGACTCATCCTCAAAGGTACACCATTAGCATCTGCAGACATGGAACTGAGATATTCTACTGAAAGATTACTCAAACATAACTGAAAGGCAAAATCATTTGTTATACATTTAATAAAAAGTTATTGAAGCCAATTGTCTACCAAGCACTATTCCAAGCATAAAATGGTGAATGAAATAAATTTATTTCCCTAATAAAGAAAAAACTAAAGTGAAGGAAACAGGAAACAAATTCTAATTATATGCTGTAACAAATACCTCAACGTGTGGAAGTGGCTTTAGAACTGGGCAACAGGTAGAGAGGCTTGATGGATTTCAAAGGTCATGCTAGAAATATGAACAGTAGGGAGATTCTGGCGAAGTCTTAGAAATGCAAACTATATTATTGGAAACTGGAGGAAAAGTGATCCTTGTTATAAAGTGGGAAAGAACTGCATTCTAGTGTTTGGTTGAACTGTCTTTTAGTGTTTTGCAAGGGTAGGACTGTGAGCAGTGAAATTGGAAATTTAGCTGATGAAATTTCTAAACAAAATGTTGAAGGAGTGGCTGAGTTCCCTTCAATTGCTTGTAGTAAATGCAAAAGAAATGAGATGAATTGAAGAAGTAATTGTTAAGCAAAAATGAACCAGAATTTGAAGATTTGAAAGAATTCCCAGCTTATCCATATTGCAAAAATTAAAAGCTTGCTCTAAAGAGAACACTAAAGATGTGGTAGAATAATCATTTGATAAAGAGATCATGGGTGCAACTCATGGACTTAATCAACCAACTTAGTAGAAGCCAGGAATAGAGATGGGATTATAACAGTTTTAGTTTGAACCAAAGGGGACAGAGAAAAGCGGACACAAGGAAGAAAGTCTGTCAGACAACTTGCATTTAAAAGGATCAGATCACGAAGCCATTTGGCAGCAAATGTGCACACTATTTAAGGAAAGGGAAGAATGATTCTAAAGGTGATTCTCAGAGCTGCCACTCTCCTGCAGATTCAGGGAGCAAAGTTATTTCCTCTTTGACTTCAAAGAGTAGGTCAAGCTATCTGGTTTTGGAAGGCCAGTATGACCCCAATCAGTGTCTCATGGTTGGGGCCTTGTAATGGCATAAAGGTGCTACAACCAGAGAGCTATAAGGATAGCACTGTCATCCCAGGGGACCTGGCAGGCAGAGAACTGAACCACAAAAAATTATTTTCAAGCTTGAATATCGACCTAGTGGAATTAGCCTCATAAGGTTTTGAATTTCCTTGGGACTGGTCATCTCTTTCTCCCTTCTGATTTCTCCAATTTGGAATGGGAATGTCCATGTTATGCCTGTCCCACCGTGGTATTTTCATAACATAAACTTTGATTTCACAAGTACACAGCTGGAGAGGAATTTTGCCTCAGGAAGAATGGTACTTCCAGGCTTACCCATATCTGATTTAGATGATTTAGACGAGACTTCTGTCTCTAGACTTCAGACTTGAGAGCCGATGCCGGGATAAGTTAAGACTTTGGGGAATATTGGGATGAAATGAATACACTCTGCATGCAGTAAGAGCATGAATTTTGGAGGGCCAAGGATGGAATGCTACGGGCTGAGATGTGTCTCTACAAAACTCGTATGTTGAAGCCCTGACTCTGAATGTGACAGTATCTGCAGACAGGATGTTTAGGAGGTAATTAAAATTAAATGAAGTCATAAGGGCAGGGCCCGAATCCACTAGGACATCGCCTTAGAAGTAGAGGAGAGAGAGATTTCTCTCTCTCTCTCTCTCTCTTCATCTCCCTCTCTCTCTTTTTCTATCTCCACTATATGAGGTTACAGCCAGAAGGTAGACACCTGCAAGCTAGGAAGAGAGCCATCACTAGATGCTGGCGCTCTGCCCTCAGACTTCCAGACTTCTGAACTAAGTGCAAATAAATTTCTGTTGTTTAAGCCACCTTCTCTATGTTACTTGACCGTGCAACCAGAGCTAATATAAGAAACTTGCATCTAAAGGATAATATGTAAGGAGGAAAACTACAGTAGATGAGTTTGGTTACCAGGGAAAGGGTCTGTCTTTGCAGGATTTAGGAAAGTTTGGAGTTTATTTTAAAAACACAGTGAAGCCAAAGGGGTTTTAAACAGGAAGACATGTAGTCCTACTTGATTTCTTTTACAGATCAAATAGTGGAAGAAATGTTCCACTCTACAGAGTTTTTCAGTATGTTTTTGTATTGTCACCAGTTCATGATTCATTCATCAGAGGACAGAGGCACTTGGGCCAAGTTACTAAATCTCAGTTGAGTTCTAAGGAGAATTCAAGAGAATCCCACAAACTATGGAAAGGTCACAAAGAGCGTCTCGAAACTGCTTCTGCTTTTAAAATCATTTGATAATAGTTATGCTTGCTATTCACGAGTGTCTTTCCATGTTATAATCACATCTTCCTATCTGTGCTTCTTCTGAAAAATGTCAAGATATTTACGAACTTCCAGGCTAGAAATACTTATGATCCCCTGGGTGTACCCTTCCCCTACTACTGTGGTCTGAACGTTTGCTTCTTTAAAAAAATTTATACATTGAAATCTAATTACCAAGGTAATAATATTAAGAGGTGGAAACTTTGGGAGGAGATGAAGTAATAAGAGTGGATAGAGATCTCGTGAATGGGATTCATGCCCTCATAAAAGAGGCCTCAAAGAGCTTCTCTGCCTCCTCTACCATGTGAAATGCAGCAAGAGGGAGTCATCTATGAAGGAGAAAATGGGCCCTCACCAGACACTGAGTCTGCTGGCACCTTGATCTTGGACTTCCTTACCTCCAGAAAGTGAGAAATAAATTTCTGGTGTTTATAAAATACTCAGTCTATGGCATTTTGTTATAGCAGCCTGAATAGACTTAGAGAGCTACCACTCCCAAAATATATTTTAAAGCTTAAAAGTTATTGTTACTTTGTGTGTGTATCATTCTACATTTGTGTATGTGTGAGAAGTAGGGAAAGAAAAGTGACATTAAAATACTAGTAAACGAATAAGAAGATGTCATACATTTGCTAAATATATGGTAACTGTTTATTAGGCAAAACTTATTCACAGGTATAAAAAGCCCATCAGCATAATAGGTAAGAACCCTACTCCCTATCCTCTTTTTTGGAATAATACATATTCTTTGGGATTAATAAAAAAAAGTAAAGCATTAAATGATCTAGCAAGCTGGTTTCTAAGGCTAACTGATTGGCTTGTGTTGCATACATGGCTGCCAGAGCCAGATTTCAAAACCTTATTTGATTTTCTATAGATGAGACTAGGGATAGCCTCCTCCATTGTATGTGAGAATATGCATCACACACAGGCCTCTTATTTTCCATAAATTGCTTTTTCTTATGGCTCATCTTGGATCAGCTGCAGTTAATTTTGCTCCATATTCCAGGACTACAGCTGGAATCACAATGGCACTTTCAGTTTCGTTAACAACAGAGTGACTGAGGCTTGTGTTCAGATGTTATAATAGAAGATTTGCTGGGGCAAATATGAGTGTTCATAAGTAACCTCTTCCAGGAGCATCTGGGGATCACAGAGCCAGAACAAATTCTGAGCAATATACTTTCCTTCCTCCTAATTTCTACTAGTAATTATAAAACTATACAAGCTAAATGCTCTTTATTAAAGAACATTCTTCTTTGCTAAAAGGGTTTTATCAGATTTATCCCTTCAAAGCTATTAAGACAAATTGGCTTTAATATTTTTTTCTAATTTTAACATCCCAGTACAGAGGCAGGTTCACCAGCTCTTAGAGTCAATGAAAATTTGGTCTAACAGACATTTTTCAAGATACACTTGGAATCTAAATTGGTGGCAATTTTTTAAAGGAGTTTTTTATTGTCGTTGTTGCAAAATTGCCTTGCATGTTATGGAAATATAATTTTTCAATTTAAATAATCAGCACTGCAAGCATATCATCTTATAATAAATAACCTAAGGAAGAATCAATCCACCGTGACTATGTATGCTAACTCTTATAGCCTGAGTAATGATGAGAAACCTCACTAATAACAATGTAGAAAAATACATAATTAAGAAACATTACACAAATACAGTCTATTACATAAAATTAAAACAAACAAACTTGAATTACGATGGAGCCTCCTAAACTAGTTTTCTTTTTCTCTCATATTTTCACTTTTATCAAATCTGTATTTTGAGTAGGAAGATATACAAATAATACAAGCTACTGGGTTGGAAGGAAAATAATATTATAGAAATATCTGTTTTCTTTTTCACTCAGAGAGCAATTTGAGATAGAAATACTGACTTTTTGAGTGCAGCTATATCTACACCTCTATTTTTTTTCAATATCAATCATTTTAATCCTGTGCCTGGAGTTTATTGAAGATGTAATTGCCTGAAAAATAAAAACCCTAACCAACTTTCCAAAGTCAGTGGAAAAATATTATAAATCTTTGACTGAAAATCCAAAAGCTTTTAAAAATGTTTTTGCTTCAAGTATCCAGATAATATAGATATTGTTTTGTCTTTCTGTAAATGAATAGATTACAATAATTGATCCCATATATCAATTATATTTGTAGTTTTCTCTATTTAAATTCATAAATGTATTGAGAATTATTTTTGAAGCCTTGAGATTACAAAGATAAGATTATCATTATCACTATTAACTACTATATTTTGAGCCACTGATATATATTAAGACTGCACTAAGTCCTTACACATACTGTCCTTTTTGATAGTCCTAACAAACCCATGAGATACATATAATTGTCTGTATTTTACAATTGAGGATACTGAAAAAGTCTTGATTCTAAGAGAGTTTACAGGCTATCAATTCTTTGTTTTATCATTTAAAGTAAATAATTAAAAACAAAGGAAATACTATGGCTTGATCATTTTCAGAGATTCTGAAAAGTTTATTTTCAAATATTTAAAATAAAGTTGAATATTAAAATATTCATTTTTCAAGCCATATACCACAATGAGCTTCATAGTGAAAGAAACACAATTAATCCAGATTTTGCTAGTAGAAAGCAGAAAGAAAAGGATCCTAGGCAAGCCTCCTGAGGAATGAAAGTACTTGGCATATGAGGGAAACAATAGAGTTTATTCTGCTGGAGTAAAGAGAGAACAGGAAACATTTTCCAGAAAATACATCCAGAAACATAGTGTAGGGCAAACTAAAGGGCTTTGAGTTTGGACAATGTTCCCATGCAGTCAGTGGACAGCCTACCTCTCAGATCATTTTTCTTCAGTTTCTTTATTTTTTTAACTTTCAAACACTTTTTAAAAAATTTTTTTATTTCCATAGATTTTGTAGGGACAGGTGGTATTTGGTTACATGACTAAGTTCTTTAGTGGTGAGCTGTGAGATTTTTTTTCTTTTAAATACTCTTTTCCCTCTATGCATTCTTTTAATGGTGATGTTCTTTCAGATGGTTTTCCCCAAAATATAAAATGTTTCTGGTCAATTTCTTCCATATTTGGCAATTCACTTCTCCGCTATATTCATCAATAACAAATCTATTTCTCCAGATAAGACCCTTTTTCTAAATTTCAAGCCTATATACTATACTGGTTGTGAAACCTTTACTTGAATATAGCGAAGGCACCTCAAACCCAATAGACTGAATTTGAACTCCTTCCCTTCTTCCCATTGCCTCTTCCTCTCTCTGTTTCTCCTGTGTCCTCCTTCTCACTAATCATATCACTCTTACACAGCACTGAACACTCAGTGTCTACCTTGCCTCCCACATCCAATCAAGATCTACAAATCTTGTTTACTCTCCCCACAAATATTTCCATTTAATCTTTCCATCATGACAGCCATGATTGGAATCTAGATGAATTTCAACACTCCCAGTACTACGTTGCTTACTCCTTAACCAATTATAGTTTAATGAGGATATATTAACAAGTTTAACTGGGAATAAGACAAGAGAATATATGAATATTCAATTTATATGCTTAGTATCTGAGACACCAAGAATTATTTAAAATCCATCAGATCACAAAGCATCAGAAGTGGGAATGAAATATGACTGTTAAGCAAAGTGAAAGCCATTTGAGGAGTAAAGATTTTATTTTCCAAATTCTGGAAGTCCCAATCAGATGGATATAAGCAAGCATATTTCCAGTTTTGTGTTCTACATTTTCAGTTCATCTCTTTCTTTAGCAAGTACTCATGCTGCTTGCTCTTCAGATTACATTTTGAATTTAAAAGCCTCTAATTGATGTACTAGACCTATTTCTGACTAACTTCTGTAAAGTTACAGCTTTATTTTGAAAGAAGAGACTAATTGTCAGCTCAGTTAGCAAGAGGGAAGAGGAAATTTTTGTGACACTTAATTACAAGTTTTTAGAGATGTTATCAATATCAGTAGAGAAAACTCTTGAAATGTGGCGAAAAGTAGTATTTATATTATCATTAAAAGAACCGGATAATAGAAGAGTATCTCTTCTGCCTTTACACCAGCTTTCTGGCTTAAACAACAACAAAAAAAGATGAACTAAATTAGAAGTATAGCCAGAAAACAAAAACCATTGTATCAGATGAACAAAAATCTCACCAAAGCATAACCCAAGGCAGTTTGCACTCTAGCTTTATGTTAAGAATGACAAAATTGGCTACACACCTTTTATAATTTTTTTTCAATCTATTCAAATCCTAGGAAATGTGCAACACTCTGCATTCTGTTCCATATCCTTTGAGATTATTGAAGCAACTAAGGTAATTCCATAAAAAATGGTAAGTTTGCAAAAATTCTTAGAGCTATGTTAAATAATCTGACTATATTGAATATTTGCATTTGGAAACCAAATTTGAAATAGGAATTCCTTATTCACTATGATTAGCTTAAACATATGAAGACTCCGAGCTCTAACTCAAGCAATAATTCTAATTTAATTATTGTAATACTTTCCGATGGTACCTGAAAACTAAATAAAAATTAGATCTGCACTTTAATTTGAATGTTCTAGAGAAAAAAAGAGACATGATTATCTGTTAAGGCTGACCATTATATTGACTTAAATGGAGTGTTTATTTTAGACATTTCTCATTTTCTGCTATAGAGAATTTTCGAAGTATTTATTTAGTATTTCAAAGTATTCGTTTTCTCTACACATACCACACCATTTGAAAATTTGAACTGATTTATTACTGATTTCTCAAAATTGAAACCTAGAATAGTCCTGGTTAAGTTTAACAATATGGTATAATATGTCATAGCTCAGTTGTTAGATGGTAGAAACATTAACTCAATGTTTAATATAATGCCAAACTGACTTTTGTAAATTTAAATGCTATACCCTTGGAAATATTCACCTCAAGATCTTGTTAGCATTTTACTACCGCCATACATTTTGCAGATGGTAAAAGGCATAAAACATTCCATCTTTTCTCCATGGGAGATAAGAATCCAAATTTGTGTTGTGTATCTCCCCATTTCATGACAATTGAATGCCATTATTCCCTTAGAAAAAAAATAACAATGAAAAATTTTAAGGGTCTTACTATCATGTGCTTCTGTATGCTTAGCATGTGAAACACTATAAAAGGCTACAAATGATTGTTATCATATCTAATGATACTGCAAAGCCTAATTACTGCCACTGATGTAGGCATATAATGCCAGATCATTTTCTCTTTGTCTCTGTTCTCTTTCCATTTAAAGTCTAAACCATATTGTCCTTTACCCTTTACCCTCAATCTTTTATTTTTGGCTCTAAAAACTGAAGACTTATTTCACAATCTAGATCTGTTCAAAATATTTAAACCCATTCCAAGGCTTTTTAAATGGCTAATAGATTGCGAAAACCTTTTTTTCAAACAACTTAAATGCAAAATAGTAAAATGACTGTAGTATTGATTATCTTAGCAGCACATCACTTCTTAATACAAATCAGTACTTTATCATAAATAAATCTTTTAATCACATAGTGATTGGCTGAAATCCTAGTGGTCTTTTCCATGTCTGCAATTGCATATTTATTTTCATATTTTTATCACTTCCTCAGTCTTTCTTCTAAAAATCATACACTGTAACTCTAGATGAATCAGTTTGTTGTGGTTCCCCCACAAAATAACTCTACATTACAGAAATACAAAAAATGGAGAATAGAATTTCCTAACATTAAGCTTTAAACATTAGACTATTCCACTGTATGCTAGTTCACGTACAAATGCATGCACCCTTTAAAAATAGAAATTCTAGCAGTTTGGCAATATTTATTTTTATTATATACATAGTATTTTCTGAATAAGTATACATATAAAACAGCAATAAATTTCCAGTGTTCATATCCCATAGGAAAATGCAAAAGTCAAGCCCAAAATTATTTATCTGACACAATTCAAATTAATAGTACTAGTTTAACATTTTGGATAATATTGTTTTGTTTAAACTAATGAGTTTTTATATATTAATCCAATATCATGATGGACCAGTATAATAATATCCACAAAAATACATTTCAAAAAAATTAAATAATATTTTCAAAAACTGCTCACTGGGAATGTAACTCATGGTATATTCACCAATAATGAATCACTATACAAGTTGGTATCCAAAAAAGACAGAATTTAAAATATAAACATACAACTAAATACTAAAGCACAGGTCTTTTGAGTTCAGCGTAACATACTTCTCTGCATATTCTTTCAGGGCTCATCATCATTCAAACTAATGTGAAACCTATTCTAAAATTCTTTTTAGAGCTCCTTGGACTTCCTCTGGCTCAAATGCCTCATTCTTAGATCAAATTTGTTTCTCTTCTTTTTTTCCTTAGTCCATTACAATTACTCTGTTATACCATGCTATTTTTGTGGTATCAAATCAAAATGTGAATTGACTGAATAACTTAAAAATCAAAGCCATGGTCTACAAAAATTGCTGCTAATTGCAAATTAGTTCAAAAAATAAGGTTTTTAAATAACTGGTAGAAATAATTCTGCATGAATACAACAGTAGATGCAGAATGTTAGCATTTTAATTTTTAGAATATGTCAACCTAGCAACAGCCAACATGCCTTCTAATGTATGAAAGTAAAATACTGTCACTTCAGGTAACCGCTGGGCTCCTATGTGATCATAAACACAAAAACAAATGTTGGGACTAGTTAGAGTGGAGTCCTTGGCTACAGACTGACCCTCCACAAACTGAAATATTTGTATATGAATGCCTTAATTATCTCTGAAAGATAAACTCAAATACAAAATGTATCACACCAAAATATTTCTCCTATAGTGTATTTTTTAGTACAAATCGACCTTAACAAAATAGATTAATTCTGAAATAGAATTTACTTTACAGAGACCAATATTAGTCACTACCTGATAATTGAGAACATCCATGAAACAGTAGGAGAAAAGTACAGCTTAGTAATACACAACCACTTTCAGAGTCTGAGTAATCAAACTGTATATTCACAGTTTTTGCCTGCCTTTGTGAAGGTGAATTCTGCTGTACTTTGACTCTTTGTTTTATTAAAAGATATTATCATATCTGTGTGCTTTAAAGGTAGTAAAAATGTATATATGTAATGGTGTGTTTATGTTTGGGGTAATTATAAAAGCCCATTACATAAAAATAATTTTAATTGTGATAAAAATGTACTTACTATAAAATTTACCATCCTAAATTTAGGTGCACAGTTCAATGACATTAAGTATCCACATTGTTGTGCCATCATCATTACAATCCATCTTCCAAACCCTTATCAATTTGCAAAATTGAAATCCTATAGTCAATTAAACAACAGCTCCCCACTCATCCCTCTCTCAGCCCTTGGAAATCACCGTTGTACCTTCTGTCGCTATTAAATTGACTACTCTGAGTATCTCACATATGTGGAATCACATAGTATTTTTCCTTTTATAACTGGCTTATTTTACTTAGGATAACGTGTTCAAGACTTATACATGATGCAGCATGTGTAAGAATTTCTTCCTTCTAAGGCTGAATAATATGCCATTTCATATATACACTTCATTATACTTATCCTTATCCATTGATGAACAGTTGGCTTATTTCCAACTTTTGCTACTGTAAATGATGCTGCTATGAATGGGGGTATACAAATATCTCTGAGTCCCTGCTTTGAATTCTTTTGGATATACACACAGAAATGGAATTGCCACATCATATGGTAATTCTATTTTTAATTTTTTGAGGAACCACGTTACTATATTTCACAAGTGGTTCCACCATTTTATGTTCTCATCTGCAGTGTACAAGGGTTTCAGCTTCTCCATGCCCTCACTAATACTTAACTTTTTGTTTTCTGATGAAAGCCATCTTAAATGGTGTGAGATGAAAAGCCTATTACTTTTGAGCAAAGACTCCTTTAAAGTTCTTTACAGGATTTTCCTTTTCCCTTTTTTTTTTTTTTTTTTTTTTTGAGATATAGTCTCACTCTTGTTGCCCAAGCTGAAGTACAGTGGCATCATCTTAGCTCACTGCAACCTCCACCTCTCAAGTTCAAGTGATTCTCCTACCTCAGCCTCCTAAGTAGCTGGGACTACAGGCACATGCCACCACACCCAGCTAATTTTTGTATTTTTAGTAGACAGGGTTTCACCGTGTTGGCCAGGATGGTCTCGATCTCTTGACCTTGTGATCCACCTGTCTCGACCTTCCAATGTGCTGGGATTACAGGTGTGAGCCACTGCACTCCGCCTACAGGATTTTCTTAGAGTAGTTTAAGTTACTTTTTTGATCAGTATTGATCAACTAGTATGTTATTTGTAACTTGTGATAACAGAATATACCTAATGCCACAAAATATTCATCAGAGGTCCCCAACGTTTTTGGCACCAGGAACAGGTTTCCTGAAAGACAGTTTTTCCATGGATGGACCTGAGGGTGGGGGACAGTGAGTATGGGGTTGGTTTGGGAATGAAACTGTTCCACTTCAGATCATCAGGCATGAGTTCAATTCTCATAAGGAGCCCACAACTTAGAACACTCGCATGTGCAGTTCACAAGAGGGTTCCAACTGACATGAAAATCTAATGCCACTGCTGATCTGACAGGAGGCCAAGCTCAGGTGGTTATGCTCAGTTGCCAGCCGCTCACCATCTGCTGTGTAGACTGGTTCCTAACAGGCCATGAACTGGTACTGGTCCGCAGCCTCGGGGTTGGAGACCTCTGACTTTTAAGTATTGAAAGCAATACAGTTGTCTTTCAGATCTGAAAGTCTTTAGCTACTAATCCTTTTTCTCATTAAAAATTGCATATCACAACTTTTGATAACATGTAGTTTCTTAGGAATGTAACTACAGAGTTATGGATGAGTTTTTCATTATCTTTTTTCTGCTTATATTTACAGTATATGAGTGGATGGCTTATTTCTCATTTTGCTTCTGCCATTGACTTGTAATACCTTCCTTTAGTAGCTATTTTCATATAACCAAAGAGGAAAGCATTTTCACTGTCATGGATAGTTTCTGTAAAATGCTGCTAAAATATTCAGAAGAGCTTAGCAACATCATTGTGATGACTTGCCATCTTTAATTGTGTGCTTATCATTTTCCCACCACTTTTGTTGTTGACGTGAGATATCTTATATATTTCTGAGTACTTGGTACCTGTTTATGACATTTAACAATTTGTCTGACAAAATACATAGTAACTGTGGAGACATTAGCTGAGAGAAGGTGAGATTCCTCAGAATGTAGTTCACCTCCTGGAATTCCACACTGCCCAGTTCTGGACAGAGTATGCTTTCATTCTTTCACTGGTAGTAACTAAGCAGCCCAGAGAAAACTTGATATCCTTCTGTTTAGTAAAGTCCTGGCAGCTTCATCTCATGGTTTTAACCTCAATCTTTAAAAAGTTCTGTACAAAAGCATCCTTTCTAATGCTAAAGGAACTTTGATAAAAGTAAAACTAAAAATAAAACAGAAAAAAAGACATTATTTTTGCACTGATTATGAACAAGCGACCCTAACTACATAATGCATTGGACAGAGAAAGAGGAAGCCTTTACCATCCTCTGTAGGCAAATTCTTGAAGTGAGTTGCAATGCATGAACAATTATGTATATGTCACTTTGTCAGAATTGGAAATGGTTACTTCCCATACATGAGAGTTCTGGCAATTACTGGGTTGCATAAAAGCTAATTATCTGTAAGCGTTGATCATTTCAATCCTATCTTTTGAAAAGAAATTTGAATCTTTGTTACTACTGCTAAACTTGCAAATCATTCATTAAATTTAGCCCTAAATCTAATGTTAAAGCTAAATATTTTAATGGTTCCTCATAAAAGAATTAATTCTTCTCTACTCACAAGTATGGGGTCTACAGATTGTCTTGAATAGGCAAAGAAAATAATGTATTAATGGTCAGTGTTAGAGTTTCACTGATCTGTTACAATTGACCTTAATTTATTTATTTAAACTGGTAACAATAACATACAGATCTGCAAAACATATTTTATGAATAAGATCGTATTCCTCAAAATTTAAAGTAATAGATAAATCATAACTATTCATGGTGATGATTATCATACTAGAGTGAATGATGATGAATCTGTGGTTAGTTTGTGAATGTCATAAACTTTTCTCCGGAATTTAATTCTCATTAAGTTAAACTTGTAATTTTACCTTTCTACAGTATCAATATTTTCCATTTATATTCCTTTATTTTTATTAATATTTCAATTACAACTCATTTTCCTAATAAAACGTAAAGCTTTACCCTTATATGCTTCTCATCATTCTCTACTTCCATTATGACTATTCTTTTCAATACTGAATACAAACATCTTTATTATTCTCACTCTAATTATTACAAACTAGTGAACCACCTGCTCAATGCAATAGTTTTTCATTATTCTCTACATTCATTGGTTCCTGCTTTAAAATTTTCTTTGCAGATGACTTTACCCAATACATTTCTTATTCTGTCAAGGATGACTGAAATTATTCTCTAGTTTCAAATTTAAGGGGGCTGATAACACTTTTTTTCCAGAATCTCTTTCACTACACTTCCATGTCAGAAAATCTACTCATTATTTTATACTTCTATGTATACTCAATTATGTTAGGATGACTGATGGTATTTTATTTCTCTTATTTTATGCATGTATAGGAATTTTGTTTCTTCTTTTTACCAATTAATATGGCCTATCTCTCCCTGTTTCTATGCCTGCAATAAATATACATAAAACATGAGGATTGTTGATATAAAATAGTATCTTCTTAATTATATTCTTAGTATGTAGCAACAGGACTATAATAAATATTTTATTAAGCTAGTATATTTTGTCACAGGCTTTTAAGTTATGTTTAGATATGAGAGTTGATAGACATCACCCAATATTAGAGAAATAGGAAAGTCGATTAATAGTTATTATTACTTTGCTTCTCAAAAGGAATCCTTATCTTTGTACGGGTACAATTAAGAATTATTTAATCTTTTTACTCAAAATGATAATTTTCAGTGATAAGAAGTTAATTTAGAGAGTTTCTACTTTACTTATTATTAATAACCAGTTATATGTTCAAGGCTTAGCCATTCAACAGCAATTCTAGGTAGGCTTTCTGTGTAAACTCTTTGCAGCTGTGGAAAGGGGAAAAAAAGTCTTTCATAGACAGTTTTCTTAAAACCCGTAGAATGACTTGCAAGGTCATGGATGGAGCTGGAAGCCATTATCTTCAGCAAACTAACTCAGGAACAGAAAAACAAACACCACATGTTCTCACTTATAAGTAGGAGCTGAACTATGAGAACGCATGGACTCAGGAAGGGAAACAACACCCACTGGGGACTGTTGGAGTGGGAAGAGTGGGTGGCGAGGGGAGGCAGAACATCAGGATAAATAGCTAATGCATGCAGGGCTTAATACCTAGGCAATGGGTTGATAGGCGCAGCAAACCACCATGGCACACGTTTACCTATGCAGCAAACCTGTGCGTCCTCCACCCCTCATGTGTCCCAGAATGTAAAATAAAGTAAAATTTAAATTAATCAGCAAAAAAATCCCATAAAAGTAGGGAGCAATCTGGAATCTTTAGCTGGACTTTTGCCCTCCTTCCCCTTGTAGCGTTCCATTGTCATGATTCTCGCATACCTCAGTTTCTAACGGACACATTCAATCTCTGATCATCTTACATCTACCTTTCAATCTGAGCACTCTTGTCATAGAAAAAGAGTATCTTCAGCATTCCTGAATCTTTGCTTGAATTTTCTGTTCCTTGATGTTGAACTTTGCTGGTTCTTACTAAGTATCTGGGGACCTGATTCTCACTCTCTGACTCCTGGCTCTTCCTCAATTTGATTTTCTGATTTGGGATTTTCATGCTTATATATTAGCCATGGTTTTCAGTTTTCCTGAACACAAGATTTATCTCCATCTAGACTGAAAATTTGCTTGGTCCGTATAAGACAATTTTTTAAAAACTTAATGAGAAAGATGACCAATTAAATACATTGTTGGAGAGATCCAAGATGGCCGATTAGCAACAGCTCAGGAATGTAGCTCCCAGTGAAAGCGCAGAGAACGAGTGGATGCTGCACTTTCCGATGAATTTTTGTTGCCCACAGACCGGGAGATTCCCGGCAGAGGAGCCACACCAGTCGCCAGCGCGACTCTTTTGGCCAGCGCGGCTGTTTTGCCGGTGCCCCAGCGCGGCGCTTCTCGGTGCGGAATATACGGACTATAGGGACGGTAAGGGCTTGACTGGTCCCATCCCCACAAGGAAAACAGCAATTGGAAGTGCTGAGGACTGAGAGTTTCACAACAAGCACAGCGAACCTGGGAAGGTCCGGCTCTGTGGGGAACTGGCATCCGCCAAAAGAAAACTAAGAAACAGAGAAAACTTCATCACCGGGCGGAGAGAGATCCAAGATGGCTGCATAGCAGCAGCTCAGGATTGTGGCTCCCAGTGAAAGCGCAGAGAGTGGGTGGATGCCGCAATTGCAGACGAATTTTTGATGCCCACAAACTGGGAGAGTCCCAGCAGAGGAGCCACATGGGTCACCAGCACGACTCTTTTGGCCGGCGCGGCTGTTTTGCTGGAGCCCCGGCGCAGTGCTTCTCGGTGCAGAGTATACGGGACTGGGTGCCCTTTTAGTTGGGCTCCGCTGGTCCCATTCCCACCAGAAGAACAGCAATTGGAAGCGCTGAGGACTGAGAGCAAGCACAGCTGAACCCGGGAAGCACAGCAAGCACAGCTGAACTTGGGAAGGCCCAGCTCTGTGGGGAAGGGGCGTCCACTGAAGGAAAACTAAGAAACAGAAAAAACTTCATAACCAACAAGCCGGACGTCCACTCAGAGACCCAATCTGAAAGTCAGCAATTACAAAGACGACAGGTGGATAAATCCACAAAAATGTGAAGAAACCAGTGCAAAACGGCTGAGAACACCCAAAATCAGAATGCCTCTCCTCCTACAGGGGATCGCAGCTCCTCATTAGCAAGAGAACAAGGCCTGACGGAGGATGAGTGGGATGAACTCACAGAATCAGGCTTCAGAAGGTGGATAATAAGAAACTTCTGTGAGCTAAAAGAACATGTTCTAACCCAATGCAAAGAAACTAAGAACCTTGAAAGAAGATTTAACGAAATGTTAACGAGAATGGACAACTTAGAGAAGAATATAAGTGAATTGATGGAGCTGAAAAACATAACACGAGAACTTTGCAAAGCATGCACAAGTTTCAACAGCCGAATTGACCAAGCAGAAGAAAGGATATCAGAGGTCAAAGATCAACTCAATGAAATAAAACAAGAAGGCAAGATGACAAAAAAAGGGTAAAAAGGAGTGAACAAAGTCTCCAAGAAATATGGGACTATGTGAAAAGACCTAATCTACGTTTGATAGGTGTACCTGAATGTGAAGAAGAGAATGAATCCAAGCTGGAAAATACTTTTCAGGATATTATCCAGGAAAACTTCCCCAACCTAGCAAGGCAGGCCAATATTCAAGTCCAGGAAATACAGAGAACACCACAAAAGATATTCCTCAAGAAGAGCAACCCCAAGACACATAATCGTCAGATTCACCAGGGTTGAATTGAAGGAGAAAATGCTAAGGGCATCCAGAGAGAAGGATCGGGTTACCCACAAAGGGAAGCCCATCAGACTCACAGCATTCAACATCCTTAAAGAAAAGAACTTTCAACCTAGAATTTCATATCCGGCCAAACTAGGCTTCATAAGTGAAGGAAAAATAAAATTTTTTGTGAACAAACAAGTACTAAGAGATTACATCACCACCAGGCCTGCTTTACAAGAGCTTCTGAAAGAAGCACTACACATGGACGGGAACAACCAGTATCAGCCATTCCAAAAACATACCAAAAGGTAAAGAGCATCACCATAATGAAGAATCTACATCAACTAATGGACAAAACAGCCAGCTAGCATTACCAGAAGCTGCAATTTTCGTCTCTGATAAA
>PVKP010006463.1:0-17914 GCA_004027715.1 Plecturocebus donacophilus
GTGGCCTGATTACACCTTTTTTTGACCTTACTAGGTGTCAGGTACTGTCTTATGCACTTGACACACAGATCCTACATAATGTTCTTGCCAACCTGTAAGCTCAGTGCTGTTCGTTCCATCACGTCCACATGAGAACACCAGGCTCAGAGAGGTTAGGCCGTGTTCTCAGGGACGTGCGGCCAGAGAGTGGGTGGGCAGGGCTCCAGCCTTGGCAGCTTGGCCCAGGAACTGCCCTCTTAATCCCGTCTGGACCTCGGCCTCCCCTGGCTGGATTTTCTAGCTTAACAAATTACAATACAGTTAGTCAGGTATCCCCAGGGAAACTCTGATCATGCGGCATAAATGTCATTTAATTCAGGATTTGGCTGACTATACTGACCTTACTTGATTGTTTAGTTCCTATTTACCCCCGTTTCTATCAGAAAACTCACTGCGTCATTCCAACCCTGGTGTCCAGGCAGTGGCCTTATGTGAGGACAGAATGGAATTCGTGAGTCACCAAAGCTCCTTGGTTGTTATTATTGCCTATTGTATCTTGGTGTCCCCAGAAATTCCCGTGGGTCACAGTCGTTCTCTTGGATCCAGCAAGGCTGATGATAGAGGTTTTCCTCACAGTGATGACACTCTGGAAGGCTGCTGTGGAGGGCTTGGAGCTAGGCAGCCTGGGTGGAGGGGTCCTGCTGTTCTGAGGGGCAGGTGGGGAGGAGAGAGCCTCTCTCTGCATGGCTGGTTCAGGTGACCTCGGCATCAGCTTCGTCCTCCTCTGCTGCTCCATCCCTTGCTCCTGTCCCCCTCCCAGCCTCACAGAGGAGTGCCAAGAATGGCTTGGCACCTGCATGATGGGTGAGTCTCCTCTCAGACTCCCCCGGATCCTTCTTAGGATGCTCTGAGGGTTAACCCTGCACCTACTCCGAACCTCCTACCCAGCAGCCCAGTGTCACTTGACAAGAAGGGAGAGGACTAGGTGACCAGAAACCCCCCTCCCCCTGGCATATGACTTCTGAGTGGAGACTAGTGACCTGGTGCCAGGGGACATGTTTTTCCAGTCATGCCCTCTGGCTCTGTAAAGCGGATGGCTCTGTAAAGTGGTTCTGATATAACTGGGCTGGAGGGGAGGGGTGTGGAAAGTTATTCAGCCAAGCCTCCACTGTGAACCCTTCCCCTTCCTCAAGGTCCCTGAGGGGCTCTCCCAATCCCTCCCCTCTACCCTTTCTCTTTTGCCTCCCACAGGGGTTGGTTCAGCCCCTGTTGTCTAAGGAACATACAGTGCTGAAATATATCCTTGATGCTCTCCCCTCGAGATTGGGAACTTGGAGGCATGGACAAGGCTTCTGTCTTTCTGCAGTTAATGAGTGCCCATAAATGTTAGTTACTTAGGGTTCCTAGGCATTGAAAAACAGAAGTACAAACCAGGTACACTGGCTCAGTTCACATGGTTTCTGTGCTGAGGTTCAGAAGCAGGAGACTGGCACCTGTAGCCGTTGGACTACTCAAAGCTCCTTCATTTGATGGCCATGGCACACCTCTCTCTGCAGGGGCTTGGACAAGGTGGTGGAGAGGCCCCTCTGCTTCCCATCATATGCTACGGTATGACCTGCTCAGCTGATCTCATGGGGACCAGGCCGTGAACCCAAGGATGGGGACTCCCAGGTGTTGCCCTTGTCAGTAAACTATGGCTCTTCTGTGGCTTGGTCCATGGACAGATAAAATATAATTAATCAAATACTTTAACTTGCATTAAGTGTTGTGATGTCAATAAACAGTAGACTGAGAAATAAAATAACAGGAGAGTTTACTTTAGATGCGGGGGTGGGGAAGGCCAGACAGGAGAAAACATTTAAGGGGTGTGGGGAGGAAGCCACGTGAATGGGGGAAGAATGTCTTGGGCTGAGGGAGCAGTGTGTGCTGAGCTCTGAGGGGGAAGAGGATGGGGTGGACAAGCATTGAGGAGGGGAGAGAAGGGGTGAGGCGGGATGGGCTGGCCAAGGGCGGACCATGCCAGGGGCTCACTGACTCTGTGGAAAGCTGGGATCCCATTCTCATTTCAAAGGCAGGTCTCAGGGGGATTTGTGCCAGGTGGTGGCATGATCTAGTTCTCATTGGAAAGTGACTTTAACTATTGAGTAGAAGATGGATTGGGTGGGGCTGAGTGGGAAGCCAGGAGACCAGTTAGGAGGCTTTTCCACAACTGAGGCAAGGTGTGACACTAGTTGGTGGTGAGAAATGCATGCCCTCTAAGACCTAGGTGATAAATGGATGTGCGGATGAATGTGTATGTGTGTGCGTGCATGTGTGTCTGTGTGCTTGCCATCTGCATAATGGGTAGGCAGAATGAGGAAACAAAGCAAAAGAAGTGACTTCTGGCCGGGCGTAGTGGCTCACACCTGTAATCCCAGCACTTTGGGAGGCTGAGGCAGGCAGTTCACTTGAGGTCAGGAGTTCAAGACCAGCCTGGCCAACACAGTGAAACCCTATTTGTACTAAAAATACAAAAATAGCTGGGTATGGTGGCTTGTGCCTGTAATCTCAGCTACTCAGAAGGCTGAGGAAGGAGAACTGCTTGAACCCAGGGGGCGAAGTTTGTAGTGAGCCAAGATTGTGCCACTGCACTCCAGCACGGGCGACAGAGCAAGACTTCATCTCAAAGAAGAAAAGTGACTTCTAGATCTTCTAGATTATGATGGAGTCATTCCTGAGGTGTGGAATTAAGGGAGGCCCAGGATGGACAGACTCTAAAGGAGCAAGTTTGGAGGGCGTCATGCTTCTTTGAGACGTGCGTGAGACATCCAAGTACATATTCAAGGAAGCAGCTGGACATGCACACCAGATGGCACCATAAGTTAAGACTGGTTTTTATAAGTATCTTTTATAAAAATCCACTGTCTTACTTATTGCTGCATAACAAGTTACTCCCAGGCATAACAGTTTAGGATAGCAAACATTTATTATCTCATAGTTTCTGAGAGTCAGAGGTCCGGGAAAGTTTAGCTGAGTGTTTTAGGCTTAGGGTCTCATGAAGTTGTGGTCAAGATGTCCACAGGGGCTGCTGTCATCTGAAGGCTTGACTGGGGCTAGAGGATCTGCTTTTACGACAGCCTCCTCTCATGGCTGTTGACAGGAGGCCTCAGTTCCTCTCCTCGTGAAGCTTTTCCACAAGGCCGCTTGAGCACCATCATGACATGATAGGTGACTTCCCAGAGTGAGCGATCTGAGAGAAAGTGAAGACCTAATCTCAGAAGCCACACACCATTACTTTCACTACATTCTAGTCATTAGAAGTGTCACTAAGTCTAGCCCATGCTCAAGGGGAGAGGAATTAAGTTCCCTTCTTTTTTAAAGGGAAGAATGTGAAAGAATTTGTGGGTATAGTTTAAAACCATCACATCCAAAGCAAAATATTTTACCTTTGATTGTCCACTAAAGCTAGGATTAATAACTATAACCTGCAGGCCTGGCACCTGTTTGCCTATGGAATGTGGGCACTGCTGGAGCACCTGGGGACCAAGCTGGAGTATTTTCTTCTGTCTCTTCCCCTGCTGCTCTCTGCACCTATCCACCTTGCTGTAGCCCAGGGCCCACCCTGGTTGCCATCTACACACCGGAGACTCTATTGTTAGCAACTGCCAGGCACCAAGCAGTGCAATCTCAGTTCAGGAGCTGGCGACTTAGTAGGTCACCTTGCCTCCAACCAGCTGCCCCACTTGTGATGACTAGAGAAGAGAAGGACACACAGGCATCTGTCTGGGTGATACTGGGGCAGAGAAAGAAACTGGCTGCGGCAGCCTTAGGCCCCAGCCCCTTCCCTGCCAGCCTCTCCCCTCTCTTCTTGTTTGTTTGAGACCCAGGCTGGAGTGCATTGGTGTAATCTCAGCTCACTGCAACCTCCGCCTCCCTGGTTCAAGTGATCCTTTCACGTCAGCCTTCTGAGTAGTGAATAGCCGAGACCACAGATGTGCACCAATGTCCAGCTAATTTTTTTTTTTTGGTAGAGACGGGGTTTTGCCATGTTGCCCAGGCTGTTCTCAAACTCCTGAGCTCAAGCAATCTGCCCGCCTCAGCCTCCCAAAGTGCTGTGAATGAGAGGTGTGAGCCTCGGCGCCCAGCTCTCCACCCTGCCCCGCCCCTCTTTCACCATACCTGCAGGGCTTTCCCTCTTGGGCTAGTCCCTCTTGTTCTGAGAACGTTTTCAGCAAGCAGCATCTGGACATGAAGCATGCTCACTGCTCCAGATGGTTCTCTGGAGGCAAGCAGGGAGAGGCTCGCCAGAGGGTTCTCTTTTCTTACATAAACACCTACATCATCTTCAAGGTTGCTTATTGGCCTGCAGAACCTCAATTATTTACCATCAAGTTTTCTGAGCCCTGCACTAAAGCAAAATATTTTCCAGGCATTATTTTCCTTAATCCAACCTTTGAGAGCCAGCTGACGGTGACCATCTTCACTCAGGAGCTGGAACGCTGTTTGTACCTGGGAGTCCTTGGACTGGAGAGAAGGTGCCTGATGGCACTCTGTGGCCTCCTCGGTGCTCTTTCCTTTGCCGTGAGAGATGCCCCTCTTCTCCTTCTGTCTCATCATTGCAGGTGTTTTCTTCTCTGGAAGATGCTCTGCGACTGTGGACGGTGTAGCCCAAATCGAGGGAGGCTTGTTCTCTCAATTCTGCTACAACCACGCAAAACCAGACCCACAGCAGGGAACTGGAATCAGATGCTGTTTTGGAACCATGACACGTTGCTGTCAAATTCAGAGAGGGTCCAGGCTGAAGCTGTGCACTTAGGCTGCTTTGTAGAATCTGCTTGGTTGTAAAGTTTCCTGTAAGAGGATATTGCTTTGTTTGTATTGAGGGTCTGGATCCCGTAGAGGTTAATTTTTCCTTTTTCTGTGTTGGTGTAGCATATTATAACATTTCTTTCTTTCTTTTTTTTTTTTTTTTGAGACAGAGTTTTGCTCTTGTTGCCCAGGCTGGAGTGCAACGGTGTGCTGTTGGCTCACTGCAGCCTCTGTTTCCCGAGTTCAAGCGATTCTCCTGACTCAGCTTCCTGAGTAGCTGGGATTACAGGCATGCGCCACCATGCCCAGCTAATTTTTTGTATTTTTAGTAGAGAGATGGGGTTTCTCCATGTTGGTCAGGCTGGTCTTGAACTCTCAGCCTCAGGTGATTTGCCCACCTCAGCCTCCCAAAATGCTGGGATTACAGGCGTGAGTCACCGTGCCCAGCTATGATGACATTTCTATAGTCCTAGAGAAAATTAATGCTTAGGACATTACATTCTATATCTTTGCCTGAAAGATTGTGTTGACTAGAATCTATTCTACAAAGTAAAGTTTAGCTTTGTAGCTTTACTAGATCTCTCCCCTGAGCTGCTGAGGGACTGGCACCTGTGTCTGTCTCTGACAACTGCGTCCTGTGGGCTCCCCAGCGTGGCTTCTCCCCTGGATGGAGAGTCTCTTACTTTCCCTGGACTGACACATTTGAAACTCCTTTCCCAGTCTCAGCACCCATCTGTGAGCTACTACCTTCTAGGTTAAGGTCAAATTTGTCCAGTCGTCTAGAGAGGCCTGAACTCAGCCCTGCCCTACATGGGATGCCAGGGGCTGGGCTTGACCTGACACTTAGGGCCTTATATTTCAAACTTCTCGGCACCTTTGGACATCACATGTAAATCTCTAGCAAATGTGGTCATCACCTACTGTTCTCAGAGTCTCCAGTTTTCATTATATATGTTTGCGATCAAAACTTCAACTATGGGCAAGATGCTGATTTAAATCCTGGCACATTCAAAGCCCTCTTAATTGTATAAGAGAGCCTTTTTTCTGCCTTTTTTTTTTTTTGAGATGGAGTCTTACACTGTCGCTGGGCTGGAGAACAGTGGTGTGGTCTCAGCTCACTGCAATCTCCTCCTGGGTTCAAGTGATTCTTCTACCTCAGCCACCCAGGTAGCTGGGATTACAGGCACCTGCCACCATGCCTGGCTAATTTTTTATATTTTTAGTAGAGGCGAGGTTTCACTATGTTGGCCAGGCTGGTCTCAAACTCCTGACCTTGTGATCCACCCACCTTGGCCTCCCAAAGTGCTGGGATTATAGGCATGAGACGCTGTGCCCAGCCTCTTTTTCTGCTTGTTAAAACACAGGGAAAACGGTGAACATGGTTAGATGACACATAGGACATACTCTTTCCCACCAAAATACTGAGAAGTAGTAATGACTTAAACTACTTAAAAATGCATCAGGGCCTTTGGTAATTAAATTTCATAATTCCAGGAATTTATCAAAGATGATGAAGCCATTTTTTGTTGACATGATCAAATATTTACAACACAAAGGCATCAGGAAGAGACCATTCCTCTAAGATGGGAACTAGAATTACCTTACTCTAAGTTAATGCATAAAAATTAATAAGCAATTATTTTTAAAATGTAGGGGCAGTTAATGTACAGCTCTGGCTACTTCTTAAGGGCCAACTGGCCTAAGGAAATGAAAGAACCTCAACAACAGCATCTGTGATGGGTCTGGTTGATCTAGACAACAGGAGCCCTGTGGGTAGGAAGTAATTCTTCCAGCTTTAGTTACTCTGGCTGGCTGGGCTGCCCACACTGCTCAAATGCAGTGAACTTTACTTCGGCTTTTTGGTTTATGTGTAGACTTGAGTTCTGTGTAGAAATTTCCTCCAAAAAGCTAGGCTGATGGATTCTCTTTTTAATGTTTCTTCATTACTGGCTGTGGACTTTGATCTTTTGTTTTCAGGCTGATACATAGCATTCCTTTATGGAGACTTTTATGTTGAAAGCCAAAGCCTTGGCCGGGTGCCATGGTGGCTCACGCCTGTAAAATCAGCACTTTGGGAGGCCGAGGCAGGCGGATCACCTGATGTCAGGAGTTTGAGACCAGCCTGACGAACATGGTGAAACCCTGTCTCTACTAAAAATACAAAAATTAGTTGGGCATAGTGGCAGGCGCCTGTAATCCCAGCTACTCGGGAGGCTGAGGCGGGAGAATCCCTTGATCCTGGGAGGCGGAGGTTGCAGTGAGCCGAGATTGCACCATTGCACTGTAGCCTGGGTGACAGAGTAAGACTTCTCTCAAAAAGAAAAAAAAAAAAAAGCCAAAACCTTAATTAAGATCTTTGCCGGTTAGATACTCCTGAGCTGAAGATAAAAGACTAAGAAAACTGGTAAAAGAAAAATTAAATGCACTTCTTTTACCTATCATTTTTATGAAATTTACCCTTTTAGTGATTTTGAAATATGCAATACATTATTATTGACTATATCGCCCTGCTATGCAATAGATTTCAAAACATTCCTCCTACCTATCTGAAACTTTGTACCCTTTGACCAGTAAATAACTCCCCATTCCCTTCTTCCCCGGCCCCAGCCTCTTTCTACACTCTACTTCTATGAGTTCAACTTTTTACGAGTTCAAGTAAAGTGAGATCATGCAGGGAACCTTCTCTTCTGATTAGAGGAGCTGTAAACCGAAAGAGAGGAGCAAACCGTCAAAACCGTCATGCGTTTTTTTTTTTTTTTTTGAGACGGAGTATTGCGCTGTCGCCCAGCTGGAGTGCAGTGCTGCGATCTCGGCTCACTGCGATCTCCGCCTCCCAGGTTCAGGTGATTCTCCTGCCTCAGCCTCCTGTGTACCTGGGACTACAGGCACGCACCACCACGCCCAGCTAATCTTTTGTATTTAGTAGAGACGGGGTTTCACCATGTTGGCCAGGATGGTCTCGATCTCCTCACCTCGTGATCCACCCGCCTCGGCCTCCCAAAGTGCTGGGCCGTCACGCTTTTTTATTCTCTTAAATCTTTGCTGCTTGGTCGCGACTGTGGGTGCAGTTGTAGGAAGTACACGGCAGAGCAGGCTAACTACAACATCAGGTTTTTGGTCAGAGGACCGAAAAAGGAACCCCAGCGATCTGGAAAGGACCAGAGAGATCACAGAGAGAGAGGAATCTGGGGAAAACACCTCCTTAAGTTTGTTCCTGGGCTCATCCCCGAGCTGCGCATGCGTGGATCTGACCTTAACCAGGACGCCAAGGATGTTTAGACTTGAACACCTGTATAGACCTTCAGCCACACCCTAGACTGGCCACTGGGTGGCGCACACGGAACATAGCTGAATAGCACACGACGACAAATCTGAGCAGACATGGGGATTACAACCCACAGAAGGCACGTTGGAATTTAAGGTCTGAACTCAACCAGATAGGTTACCTACGGCGTCAGTTAACTCACTGCCTCTCAGCTTTGAATGCGCCATTCAGTAAATATACTCTGTGTTATACAATGGCATTCCTTTGAATCCTGGTCCTTTAAAGTGAGCACGATGTTAAGCTTTCTCAATGGAAGGCTTAATGGAGTGGAGGGACAAGGTAGTAAGAAGAGGCTTCCTGCCTTTTTTTTGGCGTGGGCCGGGGATCAGCAGTGTGCATGTGAGACTATCCATCAGAAACTGCCCCATGCACAGGCTCAGGACAGTCCCTTTGTGACTTTGCATCCTTGGCCTTGTAGTTACCTTTCTACAGCTCTCTTGAGCCAGAAAACGGAGCCCCTGTGCAGCCCACGTGCTCTGAAGGCCTTCTGCCTGTGCTTGTATTTCGACTTTCTTCACAAGCCTCCATATTACCTGCACACGGCTGCCTGTGGCCCTGAGGGTCACATGCCAACTTGCCATACCTTCTGCAAGTGCCTGTGTGGTCCACACACTCTGAAAGCTATCTGCCCCTTCTAACACCTGGACTTCTATTACATGGCCATGCCACCAGTTGCTGATTAGCTGTCCCTACCTGAACTTGAAGGTGCTGTCTATTAGTTGCCCAGCAACTCCAGACTAGCCTGCCCAAACCAGAGGACTTACCTGCTATCTGATGGACTGAACTCCTTCCAAGTTTGCCTTGGATACGCTCCATCAGCCCTGAGGTATGAATGGAAAGATAGAAAAATATCAACAAAGAAACAGAAGATATGAAGAACTAATTGGAAATTTTAGAGATAAAATAGACAATAATTGAAATATACTCATTGGATTGGCTCACAAACATAATGGAGATGGCATAAGGAAGAGCAAGGAAACTTGAAGGTAGATTACTGGGTATTACCAATCTGAAAAAAAAGAGAAGAAGAAAAGATTTATCTAAAATGAACAAGGCCTTAAGAATCTATGGAACAATACCAAAAAGTCTAATATTTGTGTTATCAGAATCCCAAAAGGAGAGGAGAAAGAGTGTAATGCAGAAAAAAAATTTCAAGAAATAATGGCTGAAAAATCCCCAAATTTGGCAAAAGATATAAATCAACTGATTAAAGAAGCTAAACAAATCCAAATCAGAATAACTCTCCCCTCCCAAATCCATGCCCAGATATAATAATTAACCTGAAGAAATCCAAAGATGAAAAAATTTTACCAGGCACAGTGGCTCAGGTCTGTAATCCCAGTACTTTGGGAGGTTGAGGTCGGAAAATCACTTGTGCCCAGGAATTTGAGACCAGCCTGGGCAACATAGTGAGAGCTCATCATTGCAATTTTTTTTTTAATTATCCTGACGTGGTGGTGCATGTCTGTGGTTCCAGCTACCTGAGAGGCTGAGATGGGAGGATTGCTTGTGCCTAGGACACTGAAGCTGCAGTGAGTTGTGATGGCGCCACTGCACTCCGGCCTTGGTGACAGAGTGAAATCTTATCTCTGGAGGCGGAACAGAATGGAAATAGCAAGAGAAAAAAATGATGCATCCCCTATAGGAGATTATGATTCAAATTATTGCAGATTTCTAATCAGAAACTATGGATGCCAGGAGAAAGTGGCACAACATTTTAAAAGTGCTGATAGAAAAAAAAAGATTGCTTTCAAATTCTATATCCAGCAAAAATAATATTTATGAATGGAGGTAAAAGAAAGACATCTCAGTTGAAGGAAACCAGATATGTCAGCATATTTTCTCTAAAATAATTGTTAAGGCAAGTTTTTAGGTAGAAGGGAAATGATAACAGGTAAAATTGAACAGCAGGAAGGAAGGAAGGAACAGAAACATATAAATATCAAGATAAATATAATGGACTAGTTTTCTCCAGAAACATATAAATATCAAGATAAACATAATGGACTAGTTTTTCCAATTAAATTTGATGATTGGAAGCCAAAAATATAACATTGATTGACATAATACATAAAACAACTGCAACATAAAGGTGGGAACGTAGCAGGACCTATGTGGTGGTAAGATTTTTACATCTCACTTGAAGTGGTAAAATATTGTTTCTAACTATGAAAAAGTAAGTATGTATAGTAATTCTTAGGGCAACCATAAAACAAGAGAAAAAACTACCCAAAGAGACATAGTAAAATATATAATAAAGAAAATAAAATGTAATACTAAAAAGTGTTCAGAGAAAAGAAGGCAGGAAAGTGTAAAAGAGGGAAAAAAAAGAGGGCTCAAATAGAGAAAAAGTAATAAAATGACAGACTTAAACCAAACATACAAGTAATTATATTAAATATAAATGGCCTACATGGATCAATTAAAAGAGATAGTCAGAATTGGTTAAATAAATGATCAAGCAATAGTCTGTCTACAAAATCTCACATCAACCATAAGTATATAGTTAGGTCAATATAAAATGATGGAATCAAGACAGTGAAAAGCAACTCACAAAATGGAAGAATGTTTTTGCAAATTATATACCTGGTAAGGGACCTGTATCTAGAATATATAAAGTACTATTGCAAGTTAGCAATAAATAAAATTACCAATTAACTCAATTAAAAAAGGGGAAAGGATCTGAATAGACATTTATACAAAGAAGATATAAAAATGCCCAATAAGAATATGAAAATATGCTCAACATCATTAGCCATTGGGAAAATGCAAATTAAAACCACAAGATACCTCTTCACACCTACTAGGATGACTACAATAAAAAAGACAGATAATAACAAGTGTTGGTGAGGATGTGGAGAGACAGGAATCTTCATATACTGCTGGTGGGAATGTAAAATGATGTAGCTGCTTTGGAAAACAGTCTGGCAGTTCACAAAACGTTAAATATAGAGTTATCGTGTAACCTAACAATTCTCTTTTATATTTACCCAAGATAAGACAACAAATATACACACAAAAACTTGTGCATCATTTGAACTTTTGTCAAAAATCTCCTTTAGGTAAAATACTTTAAAGGAGACAAAGGCAGTCTCAGGCTGGGCAGAGCATCTCCTGCCTGTAATCCCAGCCCTTTGGGAGGCCTGGTGGGTGGACTGCTTGAACCCAGGAGTTTGAGACCAGTCTGGGCAACATAGTGGGGCCCTTCTCTACAAAAAATACAAAAATTATCTGGGTATAGTGGTGCATATCTGTAGTCCCAGCTACTTGGGAGGTGGAGGTAAGAGGAATGCTTAAGCCTGGGAGGTTGAGGCTGCAGTGAACTGTGATGGTGTCACAACATTCTAGCCTGGGAAACAGAGTGAGACCCTGTCTCAGGGAAAATAGAACCACAAACAAACAAACAAAAAACAAAGGCAGTCTCAGACATCAGAAACCAAAGGAAAGAAGGAAACAAATTAGTCAGCATTGTCAGCTCTTTAGAGTAAAATTATATACTTTCATATGTCCAGCTGCACAAACATAAGCCACTTCTCTCACTCCTTTTGGCAAGCCATTTATAGAGAGCATACTCTTGATTCAGAAGATTAAAATTTGGCCAGACACAGTGGCTCATGCCTGTGATCCCAGCATTTTGGGAGGCGAAGGCAGGAGGATCGCTTGAGCCCAGGAGTTCAAGACGAGCCTGGGTAATATAGTGAGGCCCCGGTTTCCACAAAAATTAAAAAATTAGCCAGGTGTGGTGGTGACACACGACTGTGATCCCAGCTACTTGGGAGGCTAAGATGGGTGGATTGCCTGAGCCCAGGAGGTTGAGGCTGCAACGAGCAGTGAATGCACCTGGATCACTGCCCTCCAGCCTGGGCAAAAGGTAACACTCTGCCTAAAAAAAAAAAGAAAAAGAAGATTAAATACTTGGCTTCATATCCCTGACTGCTACTTAGAAGTGTCTGAAACTGGAGGAGAAAAGTATTCACCAGCCCTACTATTTAGCAACTGACAATCTGTGTTTGTACAAATTAGGAAATGGATTTAACAAGATTTTGCTGCTGCAGTTAGGGAAGTCCAAAACAGTATCTAGGAAGTTACTTTACTTAGATAAGGGACATAAGTATAACTTAGTGGAATGGACACTGAAAGGTACTTTCCTATCCTGATAATTTTTTTTTGCAATGATCAAATAATCACTTAAAACAAACAGTAAGTATAAAGTAGGAAAATAAAAAAGAAGAGAGCTCATTTAGTGTCCTGAGAGTTAAGCAATCTGGATGCGTATCTTTTATTTACTCATTCATTCATTCACTCACTCATTCATTCAACAAATATTTATGAAGGACCTACCATGTGCAAGGCACTATACTAAGTGCCAGGGATAGAGACATAAAATTTTGGGGGGCCTCTCATGTTTCATTTGGTGAAACTGAAAGTAAAGACTAAATCATCTCTAAATTCCCATTGAGATGTGATGGCCAAAATGTACCCAAATTTGACTTTCCTTGCTCTTGGGAAACCAAGTGAACAGAGATCATAGTCTGTGAAGGTTCAATCTGCAGGCAAACCTCAGAGGACATGTCTCCAGGCTGTGTGGTTAGTCCTAGATGGCGGAGTGCTCAGTGGGGCTCAGTGCCATTTTTTTTTTAACTTAATGGTGGCTGACATGTAGCCTCAGATAATGAGGGCTGGGGATACTGGGGAGGAGAGGGAGAGACTGGTGGTCACAGAGACTACCCTGGAGAAGAGGAATGAGTTAGGTCAGCTGGACTGAAGAAAGAAGGTGGGAGGCAGATGGAAAAGGCAGTCTCACAGGGGAAGAATTCGGGTGATGGGTTACGGAAGGAAGTCACTGTTACGTGCCTCATCTCCTATACTTAAAGGAAGGAAAGAACACTCAAATATATTTAGAATAGATTTCTACCAGAAGAAGGGACTTTTAAAAAAGCAATTATAACACTGCCTATATGAGCTTTTTTTTTTTTTTTTTTTTTTTTTAGATTTAAATACAACTAAGAAGTTATATTCTACTTGAGAGAGGAGTGCATGTGTGCACACTGTGATTAATTCATCTAACTTATCCTTGATTATGTAACAACCTACTGGGACTATTAGGTACATATACTAGTGAATTCAATAGAATGTGGAACTGTGAAGTTTGAGAAATGCACAGTGAGCTTTGGAAGCCCAGAGTCTATCTGAGGGTTAAGGAGACAAGCGTGATCATCTGGAGAAGGTGACCCTAGGGTGAGTGTTGAACTATGACTTACTTACACAAAGTACTATCAAACCTTAAGAACATTAGCAAACTGTCATCCTCCCAGCCTGGGCAATATAGCAAGACCCTGTCTCTACAAAAAATTTAAAAATTAGTTGGGTGTGACGGTATGTGCCTGTAGTCCCAGCTGCTTGGGAGACTGAGGAAGATTGCTTGAGCCCAGGAGGCTGCAGTGAGCTATGATTGTGCCACTGCACTCCAGCATCGGCAACAGAATGCGACTCTGTCTCAATAAAAACAAAACCCAGCCAGCCAAGCAAACCAAATAAAAAAGAAAGCAAACTGTCATCCTTGAAGTAGTAAGGCATATCATCATTCCTTAAGCCAGGTGATTCATTCATGTTTCATCTTAAAGTTTATGTCAAAACTGTTTTCTTTTATCAAGCTGACATATCTATATTTTTTTTAATAGGTAATTTCACGTTCCCAAAATGGGACATAAAGTGGTTGTCTTCGACATTTCTGTCATCAGAGCCTTGTGGGAAACTCGTGTCAAGAAACACAAAGCTTGGCAGAAGAAGGAGGCGGAAAGGCTTGAGAAGAGTGCCTTGGAGAAGTATGTGTTTTCTCAAGTCTTGTAGCTTGTTTCATGAGTAGGGACTTGGGCAGGCGACAGTTGCAGTGTGGAGGAGGTTGCTTTTCCTCTGGGATTTCTCACTGTTGGTAACATTTTCCTCATTAAACTTCAGAACCTTACACTGTTGCTTGGTACAAAGAGGCAGTTCCTGTGATAGCAACATCCATGGTTATAAAGACCTACCTACCACCCAGGCACCATGCTAGGCAGGAGGAAGACAGAGATGGCACAGTAAATTCCTCCACAGTAAATGCTGTAGCAGGCTGCCTGGCTAGTGCTCACTGAGCTAACTCACTAGGCTGTCTGGCACTCTGGAGACCATTGACTGCTTTCTGGGGCAGCTTGGGGCTGCTCTGTTGTGCACTTCAGCCCTCCCCCATTGAGCTGAATTCTAGATAAGAGTCATTATGTTGGTGTCATTTTTACTTGGATAAAATGGTGTCATTTGCCCATCATATATGCTCATGAAATATGAGTAAAAAAGAGTTACGTGTATGTTACTAAGTTGAGTGCTTTGGAAAAGCTACAAGGTAGAAAGGTTGCAGGTGACTTTGCATATGTCTGCAATTTTTATTCCCTGTGGAGAAACCAGAACTGGAGCTCATGGATGATGCATTATGGCTGCTGTTTAAATAAGATAGACACAATGGGATTCTGACTGGCATACCCATTCTCAAAGGGAGTCCCGACCCTACATCAAGTTGGCCAATGGTGGAATATTTGTACACTTTAAGTTAAAAACAACATGTGTAAGGTATGAATGTGTCTACATCCTTGGTTCTCCACCTTCATTAGCTTTTTTGATTAAACAAATACCTATTCTGATCACGCTTGATAATTAAGCTGCTACCGTGTTCATCACAGTGGTTTCATGTGGTTACTACCATCCCTAATTTGCAGATGAGGAAGCTGGGACTTAGGTGAGTTGCTCAAGTTCACAAAGATGGTAAGCAGAGTATGTGGCCAAGCCCTTTCCTCTATATAATGCTGTAATCACAGGTAGTTGGAACATCTTTACTCTTGCCACTAATCTAAGGTTGTCCAATATGAAGCAAAGGGTGGCTTGAGGAGTTTGAGACCAGCCTGGGAAACATAGTGAGACTCTGTCCTTACAAAACAAACAAACAAAAAGAATTAGAGCCCTTAAACCAGATAACTCACATGGCAATGCATCCAAGAGACCTCCACTCACATAAATCATACAAGATCCCAAGGCCATATGAGCCCAAAGTCGCTCTCAGCCCAGCTTTGATTTCCTCTGCATACCTGGCAGGGGTTACTCTAGAGCAGGACAAGCTCCCCTTGGCAGTGGGGAGGGGAGTTAGGGAAGCACCTGTAGCTGATGCAACCTCCTGAGGTTTTTGGAACGGGAGCCATCTGCAGACACCTGGGGTCTGCAAACTGTGTTCTCTAATCTGCTTTGGAGTGGGAGCTGCACCTTCAACTCTGTCGTTCATTGTGGTGTTAAACAGCTTCACATCTCATCTACATAGGATTGACCTTGACTTAGGCTCACGGTCACTGAGCTTATGCAGTGTCTCATCTTAACCTAAGGCAGAACACTTCTTGGAGATCTGTTTGGCTTTTCTAGCCCAAGATAAAGAAAGCAGTCACCAAGCTGGCTGGGCAGATAAGGAGGAATGTGAGGCAAGGATGGGGAGAAATGTGTGTGTTTAAGAAAGAAACTTAGTTTTTCAGGCTCCTCAGAAATGGGGGTGGTAAATTTGCCTTCTTTACAGGTGCTTTTGAGCTTTCATAATATGATTCATACTGTGATCATTGGTACTATTTGAAGATTAACTTTTAGTTTCTCAGGATCTGTTTACTGTGCAAAAGAGAAATTAATATGTTGAAAAATTAATGCCTGTAATTCTAAAAGGCAACTATCTGGTTCATTTAAATTTACTGAAACAAATAAAACCTTCTAGCTTATTCTGTTACTGCACTTTAGGGTATCTCATCCTGTAATGCTGTAGTTGTTCCATGAAGTATATACCAACACTTTAAAGTTATAAGTAGAACTAAAATATGGAATATCACTCTCTCCGATTCCCAAACCCCTGGGCTGGCCTGTTAGGAACTGGGCAGCACAGCAGGAGGTGTGTGCAGGTGAGCGAGCAGTACGGCCTGAGCGCCACCTCCCGTCAGATCAGTGGCGCCATTGGATTCCCACAGGAGGACGAACCCTATTGGGAATGGTGCAAGCAAGGATCTAGGTTGCTCGCTCTTATGAGAATCTAATGCCTGATGATCTGAGGTGGGACAGTTTCATCCTGAAACCATCCCCCTCACCCCTCATCCAGGGAAAAATTTTCTTCCATGAAACTGTTTCCTGGTGCCAAAGAGGTAAAGGACCACTGATTTAGAGGAAGAAAAAAGAGCTATTGTTAGGCTCTAAGTGAAGAATTTCTTCTCCATTGAAGCTGTTTGCCATCTGGGCTGGGATTGTGGGTTCCTTTCCTAAGGAAAAGATATTTTATTTGCACATGTATTTATTTAATTAGTAGAACTCTAATGGCGTTTTTGGTACGTTTATTGCATATTTGGCATTCTACTAAAACTGAATTGAGAGGAAGATTTCATATTCAATTATATGGGCGACAGAGTGGAAAGACAATGAATTTTATTTATTTTAATTGCTCTCAAGGAAGATAATGAAATTAAAAAAACAGTTTATATTTCCCTCTTTACTTTCCTATCATTAGATTTCAGAGGGAATAAAACCTAACATATTTAAGAAAGAAAATAAGACATAAAATATTTAGGAAAGAAATACAAAATAGATTTGGTATATAATATTTTTAATGGGGTATATCTAATTTTCTTTTTTCTCCATTTTATATTGGCTGTACCAAAATATGTGAAATATTTATAACAATTTATAATTTGTGGTATAGGAATGATATATTACATGGGGCTTAACTGGTATCATCTCAGCACATTGCTAGGATCTACCCTCAGGTTCAGTCTAAGAAATGAGGAAAGAAAAGTTAAGAGACATTAATTTGAAAAGTGCCCAGTGAATATAAGAACTCGCAGTGGCTGTGCTGTTGGTTTAACAATTTTGGATGGATCGCTTCTAACAGAAATTCCAGCAGCATGTCTTTGACCTAGAGTCTGCCCCTTGTCCTGACTGCTACAGTAAGACCTAAATCTACAGGTAGATGTTTAAAATTCATTTTTATCATATGGTTATTAAACTAAACCCCACAGAAAAGCTAATAAGGAAAAGCAACAATCTCAAGCCCCTACAACATCTCCCAGAGGAGCACACTTTCTTCTGCTTTTAAATTCATATCTCTTCATGTACTGATGCGCGCGCACGTGCGCGCGCGCACACACACACACACACACATACATATTGTTAAATTTTTTTGAGAAAAGTCTTCTTCTGTTGCCCAGGCTGGAATGCAGTGCTCTGATCATAGCTCACTGTAGCCTCAACCTCCAGGGCTTAAGCAGTCCTCCCAGCTCAGCCTCCCAAGTAGCTACAGGCATGTGCCACCAGCCTTGCTATGTTTTTGTACTTTTTTTTGCAGAAATGGGGTCTCACTTTGTTTCCCAGGCTGGTCTCGAACTCTTGGCCTCAAGTGTTCCTCCCACCTGAGCCCACTGAGCCCACCAATATTTTTAAATTTATCATTTTGTTATATTACTTTTACATTTCATATGTAGATCCTGAAGCCCCAACTCACTGATTGTTGGGTGATTTTCCCCAGCTCAGCTCACTGGGACTGAGACCTATAGAGCTGTGCCAGCCAGTGCAGTCAGCAAAATATTTTTTTCGAATGTTTCAGCTTCCCTCAGCTGAATGGCAAGCATGAAACTCCAGCAATATCTGAAGTTGTTTCTTAAAAACAAAACATCTGATTGAGAAGATGACATTTACACGTAGACCTGGGGAGCCAGCCCTGCAGAAATCTAAGAAAAAGGGTTCCAGGCAGGTATAACAGCAAATGTGAATGCCCCCAGGCAA
>PVKP010006463.1:18014-83110 GCA_004027715.1 Plecturocebus donacophilus
GGGGGTGGTGCCAGTAAGCAGAAGATGGTGGCTTGGACCAGGATGGAAGCAGTGAAGATGGTGAGGAGTGCCTGGATTCTGATAGAACTGGCCATATATTTTGATGGATTTGATATGTGGTATGAAAGAAAGCATGGAGTCAAAGAAGACCCTGAGTTTTTTGGCCAGAGCTGCTGGAAGCCTTTTACTGAATTGTGGGGCCAAAGATCTGGAGTTTGTGCTGATCAGAAGTTTGTCACTGGGATGACATGTTAACTTGGAGATGCCTTTTAGACATCCAGGTGGAGATGTTGGAGAGGCAATTTTATACAGGAGTCTAGATTCAGTGAGAAAGTCTTGGCTGGAGATACACATGTGGTCATGGTCAGCATATAGATGTATTTAAAGCCATGAGCTGGAAGATATCTAAAGAAAGAGTGCAGGCAGAGAAGAGGCCCAAGGGTTGGGTGTTGAACACTTGGAAATCCAGTGGCTGAGAAGATGAGGAGGAAAAGCACATCATCTAGGGAGGTAGGAGGGTAAGCGCAGAGTGAGGTGTCCTGGAAGCCAAGTGCAAAAAAGGCTTCGAGGAGGAGGAAGTGATTGGCTGTGTCAAATGCTACAGATGGATCAGATAAGATGAGGGCTGGGGTTTGCCCACTGAGTTAGCAAAGTGGTGGCCATTGATGACCTTGATGAGAGGCTTGTTTCAAAAGATGAGTTAGGGTAACTGAAGTGGATTCAACAGGGAATGAGGGAGAAGAGAACTGTAGCTAGGACAACTCTTTCATGGAGCTTTGCTATAAAATGGAGCAGAGAAACAGGCCCATGGGAGACATGGGGTTGAGGTGGGGTTCCCTTTAATATGGGAGAAATAACTGTATGTTTGTGTGCTGAAGAGAAGGATGCACATGAGGGAATACTGATGAGGGGGACCTGCTGTGGCAATGTCTTTGAATCAGTGGGAGGCTGGCCTTTGTGATCAATAAAGAGCAAGGAGGCGACTGTGACTGGGCATTCCTTCCAGCTGTTCTGGGTTTGGCCATTGACGGGATCTTGGAGTGTTCTTCCAGGGGAACAGAAAGGAAGGCAGAGGCTATGGGAACAGATGCAAGTAGGTGGTGTAGATGCCCATGGAGTTTGTGGGAGTTCTGTTCTCTTTCATCTCTTTTCTCTGTGAACCAGGAAGTTAAGGTCATGAGTGAGAATGAGGATGAGATTGGTAGTAATGGAGGTTTGACTGAAAGGGAGAAAATGTGAAACAGTCATCTAGGGCTTGGAAAAAGGAATGGACTTGGGAAGTATGGAATGACTACTTGGCAACAGTGAGGGGCCCTTGGGTTAGTGGTTGTCCGTTCAAAGCCAGACCAGTGTGCAAAGTTGTGAGTTTTCCTTCATCTCATTTGCTGTGTGGGGGCAGGTGTAGAGCAGGGAGATAGTGGGATATAAACTAAATTGTGGTTTGTTCGAGTGACAGCAAGAGAGGGGCAAGGGGGTTAAGGATGCATGCCAGAGGTGATTACAATGGGAGCCATAAAATATATTTTTATAAAAGCCTTATTGAGGGGTAATTGACATCCAATAAACTATTTACATTTAAAGTGTACAATTTGAAAATTTTTGACATATGTATTCCCCCATAAAACTGTCCATGATCATATTCATCACCTTAAAAGTGATACCAAACCAGGTTTGTTCTGCCTGTGCACAGTATGCCAATCACTGGGACAACAGGTTTTACAATAGAGAAAAGAATTTCTTCACAAGGCTGCTAAGCAAGGAGACAGGAGAACAAATCTCAAATCCATCTCCCTAAAATCGGGCTTGGGGATTTTCATGGGATAGAAAGTGGGGTGGCCTAAAGTGTGGTGAAGTGTGATTGGTGGGTAGAAAAGGTGAGGTAATCAGGGTTCTACAGAAGCATAGTCAGGCCACATGGTCCTTCATAGGATATATGTTCAGGAAATGAAAGTGTTAGCATGATCTGAGGTTGGGATTTTTGGCCTTCTGACATCAAAGGTCAATTTTTTAGCACCCCTAAAAGCCTTGCAAGCTGAGTTGAGCGGTCAGTGGTGTGGACTGGACAGGGGCTGCCCCAAGCTCCTGAAAAACAACTTGAGTAACCATTGCCATGGTGATCCATGCATCAGAGATCTTGTCTGTAAGGAAGCTAGTGAAAGTTTAATTATATATTGTTTGGCTTTTATCTATATAGGTTTTAGGATCGACCAGAAGTAAGTGGTTAGAAGCAAACAAGGCAGGTTAAGTCTGGTGGGCTTAAATCAGGTGAGCCCTCAGTTTCAAAAGCTTCCTTCTCACGCTTTGTAATCCTTTCCTCTCATCCCCAGCCCCATCCCCCAATTCCATCTCCAGGCAAGCAATCACTACCTTCTATCACTATATTCTGCATTTATTAGAGTTTCATATATATATACATATATATACACACATATATAATTTGTTTTTGAGAAGAAGTCACCCTGGCTGGAATGCAGTGATGTGATCTTGGCTCACTGCAACCTTCCTGGCTCAAGTTATCCTCCCACCACAGCCTCACAAGTGACTGGGACTGTCGGTTATGACAGATACATGCTACTATGCTTGGCTAATTAAAAAACTTTTTTTGTAGAGAAGGAGTCTATGTTGCTCAGGCTAGTCTTGAACTCCTGGGTTCAAGCCATCCTCCTTCCTCAGCCTTTGAAAGTTACTGGGATTACAGGCATGAACCACAACACCCAGCCATATATTCTTCTTTTTCTGGTTTCTGTCATGTTGAGATTCACTCATGTAGCACGTATCTGTGGTTCATTTCTCTTTATGGCTGAATAGTAAGAAATTACAGTTTTTCATTTATTCACCTGTGAATATGCATTTGGGTTGTTTTCAGTTTGGAGCTATAAAGCTGATGTGACTATGTGCACAGATCTTTGTAGGAACATGTGCTTTCTTTTCTCTTGTGTGAATACCTAGGAGTGGAATGTGTGGCTCATACAGTAACAATACCTTTAGAAAAGCCATTGGAACATGGAGGGTTGGTGACTGGGAGGACCCAACTGTGTCTAAACTGCCCTTCTCTCATGGATACCCTTTCGCCCAATGCAGCACACCCAAGGAATGAGTCTGCTCCTCTTCCCCAATTACTGACATTTAGCCACCCCCCAGTTCTGCTGTTAAACTTTTGTGACCCTCCTAACTTGATTGGATGAAATACTTAGTGGATGAAGCACTAATGAGAATATTTGCAGGCAGCTGACTTCCTTTCTAAGGGTCCTCCCAGCTCAGAGTCAGGGCTGTCTTTGGGAGCTGCTGGCTCTGTGCCCTCTGCTTGCCTTCTTGGTGGCTTTGATCCTCTCGTTTCCCTCCTCACTTGTTCTCCTCCTGGTATCTGTACATTGCGTTTAGTCAAGAGTGGGAAATTGTGACCATATGAAGTCAAGAACTAATGCTGAGTGCCCAGTGGGTGAAGCCAAAATCAGATAGGATTGAAAGCAAATGGAACTACATAGATGAAAGGTGAACACAACTCACTGAGCCCTGAAAATCCCGAGACAAGAAGGGCCCAGGGAAGGAGGTCGGCTGCCTCTCCTCACCTCTCAGTGTTCCTGCTGATCTTCTGCCTCTAACTTGTATTAAAGGAGAATTTTCAAAAAAGGCAAAATCATGATTCTGTAGCAGATATAAAAGGGACACCCATTAAACACTTTATTTTTCTCATTATTTACAAGAGGGAAACTGTAAAATGTTACAACCAGCTCAAAGGAGAATCCAAAGGGCAGACATTGAGAGACAAGGAGTACTGCATACATTTGAAAATGGAGCGGCTGGGTGCGGTGGCTGATGCCTGTAATCCCAGCACTTTGGGAGGCCAAGGCAGGTGGATCACCTGAGGTCAGGAGTTCAAGACTAGCCTAGTCAACAGTGAGAAACCTCATCTCTATCAAAAATACAAAAACTAGCCGGGTGTGGTGGTGAGCACCTGTAATCCCAGCTACTCGGGAAGCTAAGGCAGGAGAATCGCTTGAGGTTGACAGTGAACTGAGACTGTGCCATTGCACTCCAGCCTGGGTGACAGAGCAAAACTCTGTCTCAGAAAAAAAAAAAAAAGAAAAAAGAAAGTAAAGAAAAAGAAAATGGAGCAAATTGGTGTTTCTGGGATGGGAGAGGGTTGTCCCTCCACTGGGCAGAATTTATGAGTGTTTATGGATAAAAATTATTTGTATGGCTATCAGTTTTCTACAAGTTACCTTTAATTTCTACAGAATCATAAAATAGCTTAGTCAAAGTCAAATTGGAGAATTCCTACAGAATTGGAGAATCCCCTAGATGTTCCAGCATTTCAGGAAAAGGCTATCCAGCTGTGTTTTGCTTCTTTCAAAATCTTACATTTCTCTTTGCACTCGACAGTGCCTGGTGGTCCAGACCAGGACTTCCTGCATGCCCAGTCCTGGAAGGTGGTCTTGTCCCAGTGCAGTAAACCTTCAGAGCCCTCCTAACCATTCCACTGGCAGGCTTGCCTGTGCCCCACAGTGCCACCCTACGGCCAGACTGAGACTCCGAATCACCCTTCCTTCAGATAACAGTGGAGAGTGTCCACATTAGGATTGTTTTTGGCTACGGGGCTTACCTTACATTTATTTAATGTATATACTGCCTGGGGCTGTGTGGAGACCAGGTCTGCACCTGCAACTTGTTTCTAAAGTAGCCCCCAGAAGACCTGGATCCTGACTGCCACCTGGTTCCCAGTTGGGCTGGGTAGGGTCTGGAATACTTTTCTGGGTACTGAGTATAGAATGCATCTAAGCTCCATCAAAGGTAGGCTACCTTATTTTGAGTCAGACAACATCTGTGTTTGATAGTTTTGAAGGAAAACCACGAAACATCTTGTTTTTGCATCACATGGAATATGTTAAAGACCTCAAACAGAGAACAAATTCCTAAATGAAGAAAGGCCCGCCAGATGCAGAACCCTGTTTTGACAGCTCTGGGGGCATCTGAAGGTCTGTGAGACACGCGGGCTGTCATCATGGAGCTTAGCATCAAGCTGGGGGATAAGCTATGGATGGGAAAGCTCTAAAAGGAGAGGTCAGAAAATTAGCGATACATGGGTGGTGAGGTTTGGTGGGGATGGAGTCCTCAGCCAGCTCCAGTGTCTCAGTGGACCTCAGGTCCATCTACAGGTGTGAAATTCCCCAAGGCGGCTGACTGTTGACATTCCAAAGTCAGGTGTTTTATACACTGGGGCTCCTCTGTATTTCTATTCAAATGCGCCTAAAAGATCAGTGAATCCCTGTGGCCCTGCATTTTTTAAAAACTTAGATTGGCACAATATATAATTTCAAAGGAAATTATAATTACACATATAGCCAGAAATTCCATCTAACCCCTCTTCACTTTTTAAGTTAAAATTACTAATACTTCACAAAATGGTTTAGGGTTTTCCCTACACCCACATAGCAGGGAGGAGAGAAGAAGGGAGTGCTTATGAGGGCCCGGGAATGACAAGGAGAGTGCCCATGCCCAGGTGGCTGACACTTCTCTAGGCAGGTGACAGCCACTCCTCAGGAGAGTAACTGTGACCTCTGCTGCTGGTTTTAGGATAAAGGAGGAGTGGAACTTCGTGGCTGAATGCAGGAGGAAGGGCATCCCCCAGGCTGTGTACTGCAAGAACGGCTTCATAGACACCAATGTGCGGCTGCTGGACAAGATCGAAAGGAACGCTCTCACGAGGCACAGTTCACTTCCCAAGGACAGAGGCAAACAGAGCAGTGCGTTTGTGTTTGAACTTTCTGGGGAGCACTGGACGGTGAGTTGAGGCAATTCTCGCCCAATGCAGTGCTGTGGCTGGTGACTGCTGCTCACTTGAGCCCAAGGATGAATCAATGAATGCTCTTGCCTTTAGAGAACCTCCCAGCGGGTAAGGAACAGCCGACTACCTGCTCCGACGCAGTTCTCCTGTCCCTTCCTCAGTGAAATGCAGTGCAGTCCTGGGAGCAGCGATGGGACCTGCTTGGGTGCCTCTGTGGCTGAGCCGCTGGGACCCCCACGCCCTCTCCTGGACAGCACCGTCTTTCAGGATGCGTTCTTCTCCTGTCTCCTGCCCTAGACACTTAACATAATTATTTGCCTTTAAAAAGAATAATTTAAGTGACAGCACCTTTCATTCATCTAACACTCTCGCAGTGGGCAGTGACTTACTTGCCGAAGTGCTGTAGGGTGGCACAGGAATTTCTGCAGATCCTTTATCTGGTTTTCCCGTCCTGAGATTCTGAGGCCAGGGCAAAGGCAGTCCCGTTTCTTTCCCCAGGTCCCAGCTCCTGCTCCCCCACCTGCCGCTTTGCTTGGCGGGGTGACTCTAGGTGTTGTCTGTGAGCTGACATTTTCTGGTTGAAGCAGCACCTGGGCTTGTAGGATATGTATGTGTCTGGGGACGCTTCCCTGGCGCAGGATCTTGGGCTATTGCCCATTTCATTGGGACAGGGTTCCCTGGGAACTTCCCTCCATCTCTTTCTACCCTACCATTTTGTGTCATTTGTTTTGTTTTGTTTTGTTTTCTGAGACGGAGTCTTGCTCTGTTGCTCAGGCTGAAGTGCAGTGGCAAGATCTCAGTTTCCCAAGTAGCTGGGACTACAGGCACGTGCTACCATGCCCGGCTAATTTTTGTATTTATTTATTTTTTATTTTTGAGACAGAGTCTCACTGTCTTCCAGGCTGGAGTGCAGTGGCAAAATCTTGGCTCACTGCAGGCTCCCTGTCCCGGGTTCAAGCGATTCTCCTGCCTCAACCTCCTGAGTAGCTGGGACTACAGGTGCATGCCACCACACCCAGCTAGTTTTTTGTATTTTTGGTAGAGACAGGGTTTCACCATGTTGGCCAGGCTGGTCTCGAACTCCTGACCTCAGGTGATCCGCCTGCCTCAGCCTCCCAAAGTGCTGAGATTACGGACAAGAGCCACCTCGCTGGGGCTTTGAATTTTTTTCTAGAGGTGGGGTTTTGCCAGGTTGCCCAGGCTGGTCTCAAACTCCTGAGCTTGAACCTATTACCCTGCCATTTTGTGACTGAAAGGACTCAGTGAAGAGACTAAATATTTGGCATGACCCAGGGCTGTGTTTTATTAGCTATGTCATCTGAGGCAGTTTTTATCATTTGATAAATACGTGTACCACTTTTATGGGTTTTTATCATTCTTATCAGTAAAATGCTGCTAATGCTTGCCCTGACCCTATCTGATGGCTGTTGAGAGGATGAGGTGTGTGACTGACTATTCTGTGAAGAGTACAGTTCTCCAAAAATGCGAGCAGTTATTACTGTAAACCTCTTTGCTGTTCTTTCTCTTGCACCCCCATTGTAGAGATCAGTGGGTACACAGGCTGCCTGTTCTGGGGCCCGAAGGGAGGCATGTCTGGATTGTTAATTAAATACCATTGGTGAGTCATTCTCATGTGCCAGTAAACACGATCCCGGGTAAGGCACTTACCCTGTAAGGGTGTCTCAGTTCACCTGGAGAAGCTGCCATGAGCCCTCATGTTTCACAGTCTGACTTTTGAAAATCACTGTAAAGAGTATTTAACATGCTCGGTATGGTAAGGGAATGGGAAGATGGTTAGGATTCAGCAGGCTCTGGGGAGACCCCCGTTGTGAACCAGATGGATGGCGTCCTCACGACTTGCAATCTCTTTGTCCCCATACTGCATCCCTACGCTGTACTCTGTTGTGATTGAGTCCAGGAAGACTCTGGGCCCCGCGTATTCATTAGTGTGAATTTCAGTTATCGTTTTCCTCCTCCAGAGAGATTGTGGCACTGAGGGAGTTGTGGCCTTTGAAGTCACACCAGGCAGCGTGCCTGGCCCCTGAAAGAGGTCAGGAGGGAAGGGGTGGGCTGTGGAGTTGCTGGGGCCTTGGGGACCAGGTAGAGAGAGATCTGCCAGGGCCCTTAGGGCTGGCTGAGGCGCATTTGGGTGGGGGCTGGGGGGTGCTCATTCCTGTTTTGAGCCGGAAGCTCTCAGACCCTGGACCTGCTCTTTTAGGGGAGAGCCTCAATTTTGTTTTCCAAGCCTTCGATAGAACTTTTCATTGTTACTACCACGTTTTTAATTTCCCAGAGCTGTTTGCTGTTTGTTTTTTCAAATGGATGAATCTGTAATGTGCCTTTATTTTTCCACTTTTACAGATATCTCTTAATTTTGGCTTTTACAATTTTGTTCTGTTTCTACTTTACAGGATAATGGCTTTTCTTAGATACCTTGGGATCCTTTTTTTTTTTTTTTTGCTTTTCCTCTTTTTTTTTTTTTTTTTTTTTTTTTTTTTTGTTTTTTCTTTTTTTTTTTTTTTTTGTCTTTTTGAGACAGAGTCTTGCTCAGTCATTCCAGCTGGAGTGCAGTGGCATGAACGTGGCTCACAGTGGCCTCCATCTCGTGGACTCAGTGATCCTTCCCCCTCAGCCTTCTCTGTAGCTGGGACCAATAGGTGCATGCCACCACACTTGGCTAGTTTAACACATTTTTTAAAATATGAAGTCTCACTTTGTTATCCAGGCTGGTCTTGAACTCCTGGCTCAAGCGATTTTCTTGCCTTAGCCTCCCAAAGTGCTGGATAGTTTTTTTTTTTTTTTTTTATGTTGAGGGGGGTGTTTTTTTCTTTCAGAGTATCCTTTTTGTTTTAGGGTGTGTGTCTTTATCTTGCATGTTGGGACTTTTCTTAGTGGTCTGGAGACACAAGCTGACCAGAAGCTCTGAGTGTGTGTTGAGCACGCTTAGCTTTTGAGGACGTTGCTGTAAAGTCCTCATCTCACTGGTGTCTCCCCTCTCCTATTCATGATTATTCATGAATGTTCATGACTGCACATTATTGATTTGTCTGGAGCTATGAGAGCCTACAGAAAAGGAAATTCTCAGTTCCCGGAACAGAGAGAATCTTAGCATTCGTCACTCATCATCTGATTGCCACCTTCCTTGCCTCAGCTGTGCCCGAGGTACTCCAGTTCAGGGACATGGGTGAACCCACTCCAGTGAATAAGCCTCAGTTTCTTACAGGTGGGGAGCAGAGGTAATGTGGCATGGATGGGGGTCATGGTTCTGGTCTTTAGACTTGGAACCTGATCTCTTTCTTTGGGCCCTGACTTCAGCTCTCACTTCCAGGGGTATCAGGCTCTTGTACTGCGGAGTCTCTGGTGGCTTCTGGTAAGAAGCCCAGGTTGTATCTCAGTCGTTTCTGCTGTTGGTCTAAGATTGATCAGCTCTGGGAAGCCAGGTCACCATCTTCCAGCTGTCTGGTTACCCACACTTTGCGGCTGACGTCTCCTTTCCCTTTCTCTTTGCCCTTCGACGGGGTTTATGTCACCTAAAAAGTTCTCGTACTGTTGTCTTTAATGGAATTTTGGAGAAGAGCAAAAGTATATGCATACATTCAATCTGTCATTTTTACTCAATTCTTTTCATTTCCATTTAACATGATATCCTAATATTTTCCTTTTTTAAATTAAATTTAATTTTTTAAATTTTTGAGATGGAGTTTTGCTCTTGTTGCCCAGGCTGGAGTACAATGGTGCAATCTTGGCTTACTGCAACCTCTGCCTCTCAGGTTCAAGCAATTATCCTGCCTCAGCCTCCTGAATAGCTAGGATAACAGGCATGCACCACCAGGCCTGGCTAATTTTGTATTTTTAGTAGAGATGGGGTATCTCCATGTTGATCAGGCTAGTCTCGAACTCCCGACCTCAGGTGATCTGCCCACCTCAGCCTCCCAAAGTGCTGGGATCACAGGCATGAGCCATCGTGCCCGGCAATGTCCTAATATTTTTCTTGTTAAAAATAGTCATGAACATAATTTTAGACAGTGTAATCATCCTTTATGTGTGCCATTACTGAAAGAGTGGAATGAGATAGGTTACTTATGAGGGAGTCAGTACATTGAAGTTTCAATGAAGAGACTGTAATTATGAGTCTGTGGTCAGCTCCCTGTTGACCCAGCTTATTTTGTCTCAGCTCCAGGAGGCAACCCTCTGGCGTGGTGTGTGTTCCCTTCAGATCAAGAGGTGTCGGGACAGTTTGCCAGGGCCAAATGGGGCGGAGGGGCAGGTGGTAACTAGCAGTCGTCTGCAGAAGCAGTGGCACAGGGCTCTATGCTTGGTTTAATGCTCTGTGCTCACCTTCTTCAACTTCTTAATTTTTAACAAGGTGCCTGCATTTTTTGTTGTTGTTTGAGCTGGAATCTCCCTCTGTCACCGAGGCTGGAGGGCAGTGGCATGATCTTGGCTCACTGCAGCCTCCACCTCCTGGGCTCAAGCAATTCTTTGCCTCAGCCTCCTGAGTAGTTGGGATTACAGGTGCCTGCCACCATGCCCAGCTCAGTTTTGTATTTTTAGTAGAGACGGGGTTTCACCATCTTGGCCAGGCTGGTCTTGAACTCTTGACCTCGAGATCCACCCACCTCAGCCTTCCAAAGTGCTGGGATTACAGGCATGAGCCACCACACCCGGCCAGTGCCTGTATTTTCATTATGCACTAGGCTCTGCAAACTCGGTATCAGGTCCTTACTGTAAGTGATTCACTTAAATGTCTTTGGGGTTTCAGTTTTCTTCTTCCAAAGGGGCCCATGTTGCCTGTCTTATGGTACCGTTACATGAAATAGTACTAGAGTGAAAGCACTTTTGCAAGTTAACCGCTTAACCCACACACAGGACAGCAATGATTGTAAAGCACATTACAGGTACCAAGTACAAAAAAGAAGGATCACTGTGGACTCCATTGCTCCCTCCCCCTCCCTTTAACTCCCATGGAGTTTTCCACACCTCATCCCACCTCCACCCTGTGCTCCAGCCACTTTGCTGATGGTGTGCCGTGGTCAGCTTGTGAGGTCAGGGGACCTGTGTGTCTTGTCTTTGCCCCACCCCATCTCAGTGCTGAGCTCCCCTCACCTGCAGTGGGGGCTCGGTAACTCTTGCTAAATTCGATTTCTTCAGCTGGACAAATTGCCTCCCTAAAGTCTTTAAATGCTTCTTGCTCGACCCCTTTACAGTTTTATCCCAGAGCACGTGAACTCGGGGAGGTCTAGGACACTGAGTTCATCAATGTCATTTCAGCAGTGGAGGCCCAGGGAGGTGGCGTGACTGGAAAAGGGCATGGCCAGGTCTCCCAGCTGACTGTCTTTCTCATGCTCTTTCCCTATCGACTCTTAAGAATATGTGGAAATTTGGTGCAGCAAATATTAGAGGTTTATTAAGTATCTCTGAAAGCAACTGCAGAGAAAGGGAAACGAAGCACACATTTTGAAATCTAGTGTATAGACAGACTTTAGGGGGTGTTAAATTTGTATGTTGCAAATAAATAACACATATGGTGGCTCTAAGTGTGAGTCTGGTTGTTTGTGTTCACTAGGATTTGATTTCAATAACATCGTGAATTCACGGCAGTTTTGAAATTGGGCTAATGTACCAAGTTTACAACTGTGGTGTCTTTGGTTTCTTTTGGAAATGGCTGGAGTGCTGGTGGTTGTGCTTCATGTTCTCATGTCTGCTTACTCACTTACCATTTTAAAATAAATGCTTGGCTTTACACGGCTTTGTGCACATGGAGGGGCTGGTTCTGATTGATGTCATTCTTTCTATTTTAGGAGCTCCCAGATTCACTGAAGGAGCAGACACACCTGAGAGAATGGCACATAAGCAACACCCTGATTCAAATCATTCCTACATATATTGAACTGTTTCAAGCCATGAGAATTCTGGATCTGCCAAGAAACCAAATCTCACATCTTCCAGCAGAAATCGGTATGTCAGCTTAGCAGGGGCCTTCGGGCCTCTTGTGTGTTAAGCAGGCAGCCGTCGGGCAGGTGACAGACACTGTGCAGACACCGCGTTTCCTCTCCAGCTGCCCCAGGAAGTGGCTGGAAAGGGCTGTTTCGAGGCTTCCCAGAGCTGCTTGTTCGCGGCATCCCTTTGGGCCGTGAGGTCAGCATCTCACCTGTATAACTCAGCACATGGGACACTTGCCAATTGCTCAGAAACCAGAAGTCTCATGAGTGAGCAATACTTTGTTTAGGAACTCTGTGTTTATTTTCATTTAGTTTTAAACCTATAAACATCCAATATGCTTATTATAAACGGAATGGATTGTTCCTATATTAGGCCATTGATAAATCTAGTTTAGCTTATGATGTCTTTTTTTTTTTTGAGACGGAGTTTTGCTCTTGTTGCCGAGGCTGGAGTGCAATGGCACAGTCTTGGATCACTGTAACCTCTGCCTCCTGGGTTCACGTGATTCTCTTGCCTCAGCCTCCCAAGTAGCTGGGATTATAGTCCTGTGCCACCACGCCTGGCTGATTTTGCTTTTTTTTTTTTCAGTAGAGACGGGGTTTCACCATGTTGGTCAGGCTGGTGTCGAACTCCTGACTTCAGGTGATCTACCAGGCTCGGCCTCCCAAAGTGCTGGGATTACAGGTGTGAGCCACCATGACCAGCCTGCTGTCTTTTTAATAGATCAAAATTTTTATAATTCTCTGTCATTAGTCTGTTGTATTATTTGAAATGAAAATGACAGTGTCATTATTGCTTCTCTTTCTCCTGGGCTGTGAGGAGTGAAGGTCTGGGGCTGCACAGAGCTCTGTTCTTACACAAGTGCCCTGGGACCCCTGGTTTCGCATAGTTATGTGAAAATTTACCAGAAGCCAAGACCGTGTGGGACAGAGGTGGCTTGTGAGGACTCTGGTGTTCGTATACGTTTTGCTGGCTGTGTCAACACTACAAGGCTCTGACCACCTTCTTACTCAAGCCAATCTTGCAGTACGAACTAACCTTGAGGGATGAGACGGTGCCTGCCCCCAGGCAAAGAGCAACCTTACTAACCACTTGCTCTAAAAGCAGTCGGTTCCCCAAGCTCGGTGTTGTCCGCCGTGATGTATATGTGCATAGCATCTATCCAGGGCATCTGCGTCATGCTTAGGAGGCTTGGCTGTAAGGAGAACTGACATCAGTACACTGTCTTGGGCCAGGAGCCTTGTGTCTTCTGCCAGTATCCATGAAACAGGAACTGGCAAAACTTACTAGCTTCTAAGCAGGGTAAAATCAAATTCTAGACACAACAAGGACAAGAACTTCTGTTTCCTTGTGCAGTTTCTGGAAACGTAGAAGGGACCTTAGAATTTTTATGACTGAAAAGTACCATTGTAATATTGGGGTTCAGGGTGCCTCCAGCTCCCCTGACAGGATGTTTCTCCAGGTTCTTGGTCTCCTCCCCTCTCAAGAATGAGAGAGGATTATGGCACAGTGCACAGTAAATGCTGGACTCAAAAGTCTTTATAGAAAGTGATTTATTTAGAGAGAGAAAAAGGAGAAGGAGAGAGAAACAGCTAACTCTCACACTGAGTGAGAAGGGTTCCCAGAGGGGGAAAGCTCCTCTCACACTGAGTGAGGGAATCCAGAAAAACGGAATCCAGGAGAGGAAGGCAGCTTCCACACTGAGTGGAAGGGAATAGAGAGAGATGGAGTTTAGGAGAGGGAAAGCAGCTTCCACGAGAGTGTGTTCATGGACGGGGATCCAAATATGGAGTCCAAAGGGGAGTGGAAGAAGGGGTCTTTTAATCTGGGAGGAACCCCCGCCTTCTCTAAGACCCTGGGCCAATGAAAGGAGTTCCTTAGAACTTCCGCTGGAGTGATTGACTCTTAGTTTCTTGTTTAAAAGAAACTTAGTTTCTTGTTTAAAAAAACATAAACCGTTAAATCTCCCAGATGGAGAGAGATGAGAGGGGAGCGTGGCTCTGGGAAGTTCTTGCCCTTAAAACTACGCCCCCTTGTGGACCTGGAAAGAGAACACCTTCCCTCACCACTTTTGACATGTTAGGGATTATTTACCTCCTGCTCCTTTATTTTGCAAATTGGGGAGACCAGGTCCCACTGATGTTAGCTGACTGAATCATTATCATTTAGATATTACACTAAGGAACTTCTTCAGAGCCTAGGCTAGAAGCCAGATCTCACAATTTGCAGATCGTTTTTTGGGCAAGTTCATAGTATATTTAAATAACTGGATAGAGTTTCTGAGGACTGAGTTACTTTTTAAAAGCCTTTTCAGGCTGGGCGCGGTGGCGCATGCCTGGAATCCCAGCACTTTGGGAGGCCGAGGCGGGCAGATCGCTTGAGTCTAGGAGTTTGAGACCAGCCTGGGCAACATGATGAAAACCCGTCGCTACCAAAAGCAAAAGATTAGCCAGTCATGGTGGTACGTGCCTGTGGGAGGATCTCTTGAGCACCGGAGGTTGAGGCTGCAGTGAGCAGTGATGGCACCACTGCACTCCAGCCTGAGTGACAGAGCGAGACCCTGTCTCAAAACAAACACAAAACCTTTTCAAGTAGAAAGATTCTGTCCTTATACATCTGAGGAGCCACCGAGGTTGACCTAGACTCAGGGATCCTTGCTATCCTGTCACCTTGGCTTGGGAATCCAGTGGTTGGCAGCAAGACAGATGTGGTATTAAGCATGGAGCTATCAGAAGTGGGGGTGCCAGAGCATCACCATGAGTCATGCTCACAGTTGCCTGAAATTTCATCAGAGGTGCTGCACTTAATATATATCTTTGTTTATCTCTTGAAATGTCTTCCTTGAAATTATTGCCTGCCAGATTAACATCTGTTCTTTTTAACTTCCCACACTACACCAATGTAATATCCATTCTTTCCTTGTGAGCCAGTTTGATTTGAGCAGTGGTTTTCACCCTGGCTACACCTTAGAATCCCCCAAAGAGCCTTAAAAATCTAAATGCCCAAGGCCCACTGCAGACCAGCATTAAAAAATTCTCTATATGATTCCCATGTGCAGCCATGGTTAAGACCACTGGTGGGGGAGTGAGGATGCTGTCCTTGCATACTCGGGGGAGAAGAAGAGACTGGTGGGTGAGGGGTATCCATGGGAGACCAATGTGGAATTGAAGCACTATACTTAATCTCTCTGCTCTTCAGTTTCTTCATCTGTAAAGTGGGGATAATGGTTGTTGTAATTTAGTTGTTATGAGGATTAGGTAAGGCAACAAACACCAACATATTGGTTACATAGTTGTTATTCCAAGTGATTAGTCAAGGGATTATTCCAAGGCACTCGAGACCTGTTGGAGACATGATGTCATCCCCACAGACCTCATTAATGTGCAGGGAAAAATATTCAAACAGTCTAGAAAGGTGTAAAATGTAAAACCAAGCCTGGAACAGAAAACCAAATACCGCATGTTCTCACTCATAAGTGGGAGTTGAACAATGAGAACACATGGACACAGGGAGGGGAACATCACATACCGGGCCCTGTTGGGGGGTAGGAGGCAAAGGGAGGAAGAGCATTAGGACAAATACCTGATGCATGCGGAGCTTAAAACCTGGATGACGGGTTTGATAGGTGCAGCAAACCACCATGGCACATGTATACCTACGTAACAAACCCACAGGTTCTGCACACGTATTCCAGAACTTAAAGTAAAATTTAAGGCCAGGTGCAGTGGCTCACGCCTGTAATCCCAGCACTTTGGGAGGCCAAGGCGGGTGGATCACGAGGTCAAGAGATCTAGACCATCCTGGCCTGGCCAACATGGTGAAACCCCGTCTCTACTAAAAATACAAAAAAAATTAGCTGGGTGTGGTGGCACATGCCTGTAGTCCCAGCTACTTGGGAGGCTGAGGCAGGAGAATTGCTTGAACCCAGGAGGCGGAGGTTGCAGTGAGCAGAGGTCGCACCACTGTCCTCCAGCCTGGTGCCTGGTGATGGAGTGAGACTCTGTCTCAAAAAAAAAAAGTAAAATTTAAAAAATTTAAGAAAAGAAAGGAAGGAAGGAATAAATGAAGGGAAAGAAAGAGGAAGAAGAAAGGAAGGGAGGGAGGGAGGAAGGAAGGAAGGAGCAAGCTGTACTTTGAGTACCCATACAAACATTCTGCTTTTCATTTTCAGTGCAGTATTCAATATATTACAGGAGATATTTAACACTTTGTTATACAACAGACTTTATGGTAGATAATTTTGCCCAACTGTAGGTTAATGTAAGTGTTCTAAGCACATTTAAGGTAGGCTAGGTGAAGCTATGATGTTTGATAGGTTAGGTGTATTAAGTGTATTCTCGACTTATAATATTTGATGGTAACATTTTCTCAGGTTGTTTGAAGAACCTGAAGGAACTCAATGTCAGTTTTAACCATCTGAAGAGCATTCCTCCAGAATTGGGAGACTGTGAAAATCTAGACAGACTGGATTGTTCTGGAAATCTAGAGTTAATGGAGCTGCCCTTTGAAGTAAGAAATAAATATTTCTGCACTATGATTTACTTTTATTTAGTTTATTAGATCGGATGGTCTATAACATGGCAAGAAGTTTTAGCATATGAAATCCATCCTTATTATACCACCTTTTCCTGACATTTCAATCACACTATACTGGTCTTTAAAAACGTTTTTTTTTTTTTTTTTGAGTTGGAGTCTTGCTCTGTCACCCAGGCTAGAGTGCAGTGGTGCAATCTTGACTCACTGCAGCCTTTGCCTCCTGGGTCCAAGTAATTCTCCTGCCTCAGCCTCTGGAGTAGCTGGGACTACAGGTGCGCATCACCACCATGCCTGGCTAATTTTTGTATTTTTAGTAGAGACAGGGTTTCACTATGTGGGCCAGGCTGGTCTCGAACTCCTGACCTCAGGTGATCCAGCTGCTTTGGCCTCCCAGAGTGCTGGGGTTATAGACTTGAGCCACTGCGCCTGCCCTTCTTTAAAAACATTTTATACGAGGCCAGAACCTGAATTTAAGTTCAGAAATGCTATCAAAGGAAAACCAGGGAAAAAGTCACACAACAAATGTTTATTTAATGCTTGTTGATGCTTGTAATATATGATACCTGTTGTCTATAATGCAGATCCTGATTTATTTATCCACAATGGTAAAATTGAAAATAAAAGGAGTAATTTTTTTTATATATTCATAGCAGAACTTGTAGATCCAATGCCATTGTGATTTTTCTTATTCTAATTTTCATGAAAGTCTTAAATTGTTTCCTTAAATATCTTCAGTAAGTTATTTTACGTTCTAAAAATACATTTTCTACATTTACTGTAAAAAGAAAAAAGAAGAAGAGTAATGGCAATTCAGTCTGTATTTTTCTGCTGATCTGATCACCCTGGCAACACGCTCAGAAACTTTAGACTGAAGTGTGGGCCCCCAAACTCTCTCTTGACTGATTGTTCACCGTCACATTACTGCCTTCACATTCATTTTCTAAATTCAAAACAAGCAAAATTAGAATATGCTGTACAATAGAATGAATCTGGCCTGTGTCTCACTAAAGCAAATCTGGCAATATGGAATTGTGTTTTATATTAAGTTAAATCGTGTCTATGCTTTTTTTCCCTTTACGTTTCAATAATACCTCCTATTGGTCCACCTGGCTCCATAGTTCATAACAATTTTGAAAGTGTATTCTGAGAGGTAGCTCAGATTTTATTCATGGATTCTCAAAATAAGTCAATCAAAGATAGCTCCAGGCTGGGTACAGTGGCTCATACCTGTAATCCCAACACTTTGGGAGGCCGAGGTGGGTGGATCACTTGAGGTCAGGAGTTTGAGATCAGCCTGACCAACTTGGCGAAAACCTGTCTCTACTAAAAATACAAAAACTAGCTGGCAGCAGGCACCTGTAATCCCAGCTACCTGCGAAGCTGAGGCAGAAGAATCGCTTGAACCAGGGAGGTGGAGGCTTCAGTGAGCTGCGATCGTGCCACTGCACTCCAGACTGGGCCATAGAGCAAGACTTCGTCTCAAAAAAAAAAAAAGATAGCTCTTCTGTGTTTCATAGTATCACTAAACTTACAAAACCAAATCTAACTGCAAGATACTTTTCCTGCTTTATTCAATATTTATAGATTTTCATTTGAAATAAAAATACGTTTCTATATGTATTTCAGTTATATGTTAAAAATAAAGTTTTATGGATATAAAACACAAGCAGTAGAGCTTTCTGGTCATTTGCCAAAATTTGTCAATGCCATCTCCAGTAAGTCATTCTACTACTCAAGGCTGGCACTTCCTGTCTTCTGCGATGTTGTACGTGCGGCTCCCTCACCTCCGTTTCCTTCTTTCCACCTGTCAGGGCACCTCAGGACCCAACGTGAATGCTCCATTCTCTGTGAAATATTTTCTGACTCCTGGACCTCACCCACTGCAATGCTGAGCAGATTAGCCATATATTTCTTTGTTACCAAACATTGCAAGTTGAAAACTTCTTCATGTTAGTTCTTGCTACATAAAATTGCATTGATTATCTTGTTTATTAATTTTGAGACAGAGTCTCTCTTTGTCACCCAGGCTGGAGTAGAGTGGCTCAATCATGTCTCACTGCACCCTCAAACTCTCAGGTTCAAGCAATACTCCCAATTCAGCCTTCTAAATTGCTGGAACTACAGGTGTATACCACCACACCCAGCTAACTTTTGTATTTTCTGTAGAGATGGGGTTTTGCCATGGTGTCCAGGCTGGTCTTGAACTTCTGGGCTCAAGCAATCTGTCTACTTCCACCTCCCGAAGTGCTAGAATTACAGGCATGAACCACCACGCCTAGCCTGCACTGATAATTCATAGCAATATAAACTCCTGGAGGGCAGCCGCAGTGTACTACTTATCTTAGCTTCCCTACATGTCCACAGTGACTGACACATATAGGGTGCTCCAAAATACGTACAGTATTGATCTGTTTTGCATATATTCATAGAAATGCCTTTGGGGAAGAAACATTTATCAAACAATTATTAGTTGAACTTAATTATCACTTTTATAAAAGTAATTAGAACATTTTTTATTCTTTTCTAGTTAAGTAATTTGAAGCAAGTTACATTTGTAGATATCTCAGCAAACAAGTTTTCCAGTGTCCCGATCTGTGTCCTGCGGATGTCTAATTTGCAGTGGTTGGATATCAGCAACAATAACCTGAATGACCTGCCGCAGGATATAGACAGGTAGCTACTTGCATTCTAAGGTGAGGTATATGTATTAGTTACTAACGCTTCAAACACTGTTAACATTTAAAACATGTATAGTACATAAACGTTCTTTGGAATTAAATAATTTTCCAGAATTCATTGTTTCCAGGAAATCAGTTTCCAAGGAAAGTATAGAATAAGACAGTTTCCAGTCTGCGTCATACATGTATGTGTTTATGTGCATTTGAGCACGTCTTCATTGCTTTGATGACCTTTAATTTGCTTTAGTCTTCTATAGAATGGCACCATTAACTTTCCTTCACTCTACAGAAGTAGAAAAGTTAATTTATTAAGTATACAATGGAAACATATCACTTTATGTTATGTTTAGAATATCAATGAGGACAATTTTTATTAGTTTCATTTATTGATTCATTATACATAAACTTTCAAACAAAATTGATATGCTTAGCCAGGTTTTCAAATTATATTCTTTACAATTAAAATATGCGTATTTTAAAATTTTTATTTTTTGTTGAGACAGGGTCTTGCTTTGTTTCCCAAGCTGATCTCAAACTCCTGGGTGCAAGTGATCCTCCTGCCTTGGCCTCCCAAAGTTCTGGGATTACAGGCATGAGCCACTGTGCCTGGCTCCAATTATATTCTTGTAGCTATTTCATGTTTTTAAAAATAAGAATTATACTGAATCATGGAAGATTCAGTCATTCATTTATAATATTATTAGGCTCCTGTATGGCAAGCCCAGAGAGTGGGACGGGTTTAAAGTGGTAAATGAAACACAATCTCTGGCAACCTGGAATCTGCAATCCTTTTTTTGAAGCGGAGTCTTGCTAGTGGCCCAGACTGGAGTGCAGTGGTGCTGTCATGGCTCACTGCTGCCTCTACCGCCTGGGCTCAAGCGCTTCCCCAACCTCAGCCTCCCGAGTAGCTGGGACCACAGATGTGTGCCATTCACACCCGGCTAATTTTTTAATAAATTACTTGTAGAGACAAGGTCTTGCTATATTACCCAGGCTGGTCTTGAATTCCTGGGCTCAATTGATCCTCCTGCCTTGGCCTCCCAAAGTGTTGGGATTACAGGCATGAGCCACCGTGCCTGGTCTACAATCTTTTTTATAAAGAAACACAAGCAAGCTATTATGACACAGATGACAGCAACGGTTTAGGCCTGAATACCATCTCGTATGACGTTTCTCTATTCCTGGTACATGCGATGTGTATTGATGCTTTCTAGGGTTGGCCTACAATCTTTTTTATAAAGAAACACAAACAAGCTATTATGACACAGATGACAGCTGAGGCCTGAATGCCATCTTGTATGACTTTTCTCTATTCCTGGAACATGCGATGTGTATTGATGCTTTCTAGGGTTGGCTTACAATCTTTTTTTATAAAGAAACACAAGCAAGCCATTATGACACAGATGACAGCAACGGCTGAGGCCTGAATGCCATCTCGTATGACTTTTCTCTATTCCTGGTACATGCGATGTGTATTGATGCTTTCTAGGGTTTTGAGACTAAGAGGGAATCTTTTAGTTTGAAACATGGGAACTCTATGAAATGTTTGTGAGATTAGCCAAGGTTTTGCAAATAAATGAAAGAAAAATTCCCAGGGGGAGACCACTGAGTTAGAATAAAATGGAAAACAGAATAAGACATACCTGGAACATATTTTGCTCATTTACATTTCACTCTGCAGTTGTCTTCCTGTTTTAAAGTTAGAAATGTGATGAGAGAAGGGTAACTGTGCTTTAAAGACATACAGGAGGAGGCTAGGCACAGTAGCTCTTGCCTATAATCCCACTTTGGAAGGCCAAGGCAGGAGGATTGCTTGAAGCCAGGAGTTCAAGACAAGCCTAGGCAACATAGTGAGACCCCGTCTCTATCTTTAAAAAAAGAAAAGAAGTACATTGCTAAAATCTGTTTATTCTCACTTCAGTTCTAGTATGACTGCCTTCCCATGCCCTGCTAACCCTTGTAAATGCAGTAGACTCTTAGAAGGGACATACTGATGTTTGAGGCTCCATCACGGCCTAGTGTATATTGTGCAGTATACTTATCCCACTGCTGTAGCTGTGTCTTCAACTCGTGATTAAGTCGGTAAAAACTCACAAAAAAAATCATGTCACCTGGCATGACATTAGTTATTTAAAACTCAGGCCAAGCACAGTGGCTCACACCTATAATCTCAACACTTCGGGAGGCTGAGGTGGGCAGACTGCTTGAGCCCAGGAGTTCAAGACCTGCCTGGACACTATGGCAAGACCTTGTCTCTACAAAAAATACAAAAAATTAGCCAGGCGTGGCGGTGTATACCTGTAGTCCTAGCTACTCACGAGGTTGAGGTGGGAGGATGCTTTGAGCCCAGGAGGTTGAGGCTGCAGTGAGCCGAGATTTTGCTACTGAGCTCCAAACTGGGCAACATAGTGAGACCCTGTCTCAAAAAACAAAAACAAACAAAACTTAGAATAAGCTGGTTCTCATAAAGGTCTCATGTATAAAATAAAGTAAGGACTTCCTATTAGAATTTATTTGTGATTCACGCTGGTTTTCTTAGCTATGATGCTAAGTCCATGTGTTCTGATCCTTTTTGCCTCTTCTTAGGCTAGAAGAGCTGCAGAGTTTTCTCTTGTATAAAAACAAGTTGACCTACCTTCCCTACTCCATGCTGAACCTGAGGAAGCTTACCCTGTTAGTCGTCAGTGGGGACCATTTGGTGGAGCTCCCAACTGCCCTTTGTGACTCGTCCACACCTTTAAAGTGAGTAGCCCAGAAATCCCAGTAGACACACTCAGACACAGGTAAGGATGAGGCACACTAGAGCCTCTTGTACTCTGAGAACCTGATCCCAACTCATAGAAGTTCTGGTGACTGTTTATAGGATTTTGTAGTTCGTGGCATATGGCACGAGGAGGAGGCATAGGGCTCAGAGGATTTCTGGATGAATGCTGCCTGCTGGTTGATGGTGTTGAGGTACATATGTCCAGGGCCCATGGTCTCTCACTCAGTGTTCACATTGCTACTGGCCTGGAGGGGTCAGCAGGTGTGGAAAGGATCCTCCCTGGTTGCTTCACTCTTCTTTAGATTTCCTTAAGTGAACTTACAAACCACCCACAACTAAGGAAAAACATCTAGGCAAATGTACTCCAAACAGCCTCCCATCTGGGGCGAGATGGAAGTGGAATTGAAAAGCTCTAGCTCCGCCCTCCCCTGAAATGACTCCAAGGCACCCGATGGCTCCCTGGCAGCACATCCTTCCAGAATCTGGAGCTTTGTTTTTTTTTTGTTTTTATTTATTTATTTATTTTTTGTCCATCCCCAGCAGTTTGGGCCCTTCCCACATTCTTTACACTCGGCTGCTCTAGCAAGAGCCACCTTCTCTCTGTCCAGAGACTCATTGGCCTTGAACACCAGGTGATTGTTAACACAACCATGAGCGAGACTATTTCCCCAGGACCCCTAGTCCTTCAGTGGTAAGTGCTTAGTATCCACAGAGTTCAATCTGATCTTCCCGTCCTTGCAATAAATGCATGGCAAACAAAAAGAGAGGTTTGACTGCTGGAAAGAAAGAGACCAACTTCGCATCTGTATAAGCACAAGATTAGCAGGGTGTGAGACATCTCGCACCTGCCCTGCTCCACTCCTTCCACTAGCATAGGTCTTCCACTGTGGTTGGCTGCGTGTGGAATACTGTTTGAATAAGAAGAAGAGCACTGGTGAGAGTGCTAGCAGGAAGGACTCCTCCCTAGAGCCCCTTCCACATCCAGCGCCAGGAAGCAGGCTTGGCAGCTTCAAGTCCAATAGCAGTCAGTCAGGGTAAACCTGTTACCTAACTAAAGTAATTTCAAATGATATAATTGTAGGACTCAGAAATCTAAGAGAATCAGACGGAAGCTCTTTAAATTACTGAAAGTTCAATAAAAAGAACTGATACAAGTTTTCATAAAAATTTCGCTTACTGATTTCTTAGAAATAACCTGTAGAAAAATAATGGAAGAAATGATGACATGAATAATAATAACTGAAAATATAAAATATCTATGAAAACCTCAGTGAAAATAGTTCTCTTACGTGAAGAGTATTAAACCGTCTTCCCAAAGAATAGTAAAGAAGTCTTGAATATTTGAAAAAGGCACAATGTATCTTTTCTAGGTGAAAAGGTTGTGAAGATGTGATTTCTTCCAAAAATTATACTTAAGTGTAATATAATTCGAATCATAACTCCAGTGGAATTTCTTCTTTGGAGCTTGAAAAATGGATTTGACAGTATATGTGAAAGGACAAAAGCTAAGGACAGTAATAATAACTTTAGAAAACAAGGATAATGTGACAGAACTTGCCTTATTGAGAATGATAGTGTGGCTGGGCACAGTGGCTCATGCCTGTAACCTAAACCTTTGTGGGGCCAGGGCAGGAGGATTACTTTAGTTCAGGAGTTCGAGACCAGTGTGAGCAACATAGCGAGATCCTGTCTCTACAAAAATTTAAGAAATTAGCCAGGCATGGTGGTATGTCCCTGTAGTTCTAGATACTTGGGAGGTGGAGGCAGGAGAATTGCTTGAGCCTAGGAGTTTGAGGTTGCAATGAGCGGTGATCACACCACTGTACTCCAAGCTGGGCAACAAAGGGAGACCCTGTCTCAAAAAAAAAAAAAAAAAGCCTGGCATGATGACATGTGCCTGTAGTCCCAGCCACCTGAAAGGCTGAGGAGCAAGGGTCACTTGAGCTTGAGCGGTTGAGGCTGCAGTGAGCTATGATTGTGCACCACTGCACTGCAGCCTGGATGACAAAGCAAGACCCTATCTAAAAACCAGAACTTGGGATAACAGAGGTTATCTGATGTGAGGAATTTTGCAATTGAAAATGCACAGATGATAATGTGATATTTTTTTGTGCTTTCTTGAATAGGTTTGTAAGCCTTATGGACAATCCTATTGACAATGCCCAATGTCAAGATGGAGATGAAATAATGGAAAGTGAACGAGATCGCCAACATTTTGATAAAGAATTCATGAAAGCCTATATTGAAGACCTTAAAGAAAGAGGTGGGTTACTCGTATTTAAAATTATTTAAAATGAGTATATAGACTTCCACTTATGTAACACATTTGTTAATAGAAGTCAAATTGACAAAAAGTTTATTGGTTGAGGGGCACGTTACTTTGTATTTTTTAATTTTTATTTTATTTATTTACTTATTTTTTTTTTGAGGAAGAGTCTCACTCTGTTGCCCAGGCTGGAGTGCAGTGGTACAACCTTGGCTCACTGCAACCTCCGCTTCCCGGGTTCAAGCAATTCTCCTGTCTCAGTCTCCTGAGTAGCTGGGATTACAGGTGCATGCCACCACGGCCCGGCTAATTTTTGCATTTTCAGTAGAGACAGGGTTTCATTGGCCACGCTGGTCTTGAACTCCTGACCTTGTGATCCACCCGCCTCAGCCTCCTGAAGTGCTGGGATCATAGGTGTGAGCCACCGCGCTCGGCCATGTTACTGTGTAAATTATTTTTCTATTTACCCTGCAAAACACCCCAAATGATACATTTCCTTAAAATATCAAATTGTCCTAGTCCATTTGAATGCTCAATGAATCATCCACTGTTTGACAGAGAGTCTTGGAAACATACACTTAAAATGTGAGGGTTGCATAACTAACCATATGTGAATTTTTAACTAACCAATATTGACAAAATAGTATCCTAAGTTACTAGAAAAATAAGATTACATTTCAAATCCATTTAAATTTATGTTTTGAAAAAATTATCTCACATAAATCAAGAACACTTATGTAAAAATCACAAAAGAGCAAGCACAGGATGGCCGATTCGTGCAAAGATACATTTAGCTTTGGTTTCCATAGGGTGGTGAGAATACAGAGGGGTAAGCAGGGGGTCAAGTACCTCTGGGAAAGGTGGGAGATCTTTTTCCCAGTGCCAGATTCCGGCAGCTGTTTTCAAAAGAGTGAAGAGATCCTATGATGTTCTGAAAGCCTTAAGCCCTTCCTTCTATCACAAGGTGGCATCCCCAGGAAAAAAGCATACATCAGTCTTTGGTCTTCTGATCACTGCTTCCTTTCTGGGTGTGGATGCCTGAGAGCTATCCCTTAATTTTTCAGTTCTTTGATGAGCTAGGTACAGACCCGGCAGTAAGAGAGATGTTGTCCCGCATGTGGACTTAGCAAGGAATCAGGACTGGCCCTGGGCCTCTGAAGATGAGCATCTGTGGACAGGCTCCCTCAGTCACCCCCAGAAAATGCACACATGAGCATGCCCCTCCCTCACCAGTAGAGATCTGAAGACGATGAGTCACATTCAGATAGTCAGAAATGATGAAAAGTGTCATTTATTGGGCAAATTAAAATGTTCTTCAGTGAAACTAAAATTTCTATATGGTTACTTTCAATCTGTTTGGATATCCCTAATTTTGAATGCTGAACTAATATGAAATAAATTAGAAATTTATTGTAAATGTGAAACTGAAATAACAGAACCATTTATGTGTCAAAATTTATCTTTGGGTTGTATGAGTTTCCTCTTGTGAGAACCTTTAGTGTTCTATTTTACTCAATTTATTCACAATTATATTGTGATGCTACTATGTAAAACTACAATAAAGAAGGAAAATAGTGTTAAGTTTTAGATCTATGTGGCCAGCAATAATAATTAGCTTTTAAAATCAAAATAGGCTGGGCTTGGTGACTCACACCTGTAATCCCAGCACTTTGGGAAGCTGAGGAGGGCGGATCACCAGAGGTCGGGAGTGTGAGACCAGCCTGACCAACATGGAGAAACCCTGTCTCTACTAAAAATACAAAAATTAGCTGGGCGTAGTGGCAGGCATCTGTAATCCCAGCTACTTGGGAGACTGAGGCAGGAGAATCACTTGAACCCAGGAGGTGGAGGTTGCGGTGAGCCGAGATTGTGCTATTGCACTCCAGCCTGGGCAACAAGAGCAAAAAAGCTTGACTACACATTTGTGATGGGTGACCTAATGGTGAAAAATGCATTATTTATCACCTATACAGTATCGCCAGACTTAAAACATGAAGTGGCAATAATGTGTGTATTGGCATAGGCCATAGCATGTGGTCAGATTTTATAATAAAGTGGTGGAGGATTGAGCATATTTTTTTCTTTTTGTTACAGAATCTGTTCCCAGCTATACCACCAAAGTGTCTTTTAGCCTTCAACTTTGATATCCATCAGAAGACTGCAAATCTCACTCTTCTCTGGAGCTGTAAATCTTTGTTATGGTCATGTCATACAGGAAGAATGGCTTATGCTTAAGGACACAGTCTAGAAACCATATCATAGTTGCTAAGAAAAATGGTTTTCAAATGTCAAGTACATGAATACCTCCCTCTATGGACTGGAGAATTGAAAAATTGGTTTATATATTGATATTTCCAGGTTCATTTGCACATACTTATTTCCAAATAATGCACATTTAGTATGTTTCAAAATGTCTTATTTTTTAATAATTATAACTGAAAGACCAAATACTGAAGTTGAGTGCATTGTTTTCAGGAATCAAAAGATAAAGGGGCCGGGCGTGGTGGCTCACACCTGTAATTCCAACACTTTAGGAGGCCGAGGTAGGCAGATTACCTGAGGCCCGGAGTTCCAGACCAGCCGGGCCAACATGGCGAAATCCTATCTCTACTAAAAATACAAAAATTAGCCAGACATGGTGGCATGCTCCTGTATTCTCAGCTACTCAGGAGGCTGAGGCAGAAGAATCTCTTGAACCTGGGAGGCGGAGGTTGCAGTGAGCCAAGATTGTGCTACTGCACTCCAGCCTGGGCAACAGAGCCAGACTCCATCTCAAAAAAATAAAAGATAAAGGGATTGTGAAAAGAGCATTTATGTTGGACTAATCAGATGAGAGTTAATTTTGTTATTTTGATTGAGTTTAATTATTTCTTTTACTGAGAACAGTCTTCCTTGAGTTTATATAAATTGCTCTTTCCATATGTTTTAAGTTATATTTTGGCAAGTGCAGGCTCTCAGGAGAGACTTGTTAGGTACAAGCTGGGCCTTGAAGGTAGAGAGAAAGGCTGGAATGTCGGCACGAGATGCTCAGATGGTGCGTGGGGAGCTCTAGTTAAGGAAGTGTGGGACTGGCTGTTCATGGGAAGTCTTGAATGGCCTGCATGGATGGCCAGCCTGCCCTGAGTGGTCATCTTGGGGGTCGTGGGACACACCTCAGTAAAGAGCAGAGGCAATGCTCTCAGAGTCCCTTCCTCCAAGATGGCCATATAGGGTAACGGAGATGACCAGTCCACGCTGATAAGGAGTTCTTAGCAAGGCTTCCTTGTGGGTACCACAGGACAACTCCGCCCATAGCAAAGATGCTTCAGTGCAGAGGGAGCCCATGGGACCGTGTGTGATTTGGCAAAGGTGAGATTCATTACAGGACTTCAGGCTTTTATGTGGCATCACATGATTTGGAGAAATTATACACTATTTCTTATTGTTATATGGTTCTCTTGGGCTAAAATGAACAGATTGTGGCTGATGGTGTTGAAGATAAGCTTAAACAAACAACTTTGGCAGCTCACGGTGGCTCACACCCATAAACCCAGCACTTTGGGAGGTCAAGGCAGGCAGATTATTTGAGCCCAGGAGTTTAAGACCAGCCTGGGCATTGTGGCAAAACCTCATCTCCACAAAAATTACAAAAAAATAGCCAAGTGTGGTGGTACACACCTGTGGTCCCAGCTACTGAGGAGGCTGAGGTGGGAAAATCACCTGAGTCCGGGAGATTGAGGCTGCAGTGAGCTGTGATTGTGCCACTGCCCTCCAGCCTGGGTGACAGAGTGAGACCCTGCTCAAAAACAAAACAAACGGCAATAATAACAACTAAGAAAACCAAGCAGCTTTTGTGACTAAGAAGGAAAATATGCATATAGTGGCATATTTTTATATGAATCCTCTCCTCTGGGGTCCAGCCCAGTACCACCTAGTGGAGCTTTCTGCAGTGATGGAAATGTTCTGTACTTGTGTTGTCCAAGGTGGAAAACACCAGACACGTGGTTCTTGAGCACTTGAACAGTGACTGATGTGACTGAAGAACTAATCTTTCAATTCAATTAAATTTAAAGAGCCAGATTGTTCCATCAGGTCCAACCCAAGGCTGGTGTGACCAGCCTTGGGTTGGACCTGATGGAGAATTCCCGTGAGACAGTGCTCCGAACCGTCCCAAGGTGGGGCCAGTTGGTGATTCTAAAGGAAGAAGCACAAAATGGCAGGGTGATGAGTCCAAAGCGTTTACGAGGGGAGCTTATGCACAGTGTGGGCTGCAGCGTCCTCGTGGTGGGCAATGAGACAAGGGATGTTCTACCTGGGCATGTCCCTAGCGACGGGGGTTGGGTGATGGAGTTCACATGAGGATGTAAGGAATTTGGGTGGGGGCTGGGCTGGCTTCTACATGTTTAGCAGCACAGTTGATCTTTCAGTGTTTCCAGCAACAACCTAAACACCTTTATCAGTGCCTGGGAATGTTCAAGGCCCAGGCTGGGGTTCAGATCTGCAGAGGAAATCATCAGCTGCCTGGGTCAAGGCACCGTGTGTTTCTTGGTCAGGACAGAGACAAAAATGAGGAAATCTAGGGGACCCTACACATGTGTGGCTACCATACCGCAGAACAGACCCAGCCAGTTTTTTGATATTTGGAAGTTAATCTGGGGTAGAAATGAAGGGTGATTTTCATTTTCTCTGTCTGAAGAACCAGGCATTTTTAAAAGGGTTATTATTGACACCCCAATATTCTGTCTTGATGAGCTTACTTGTAAGTCCAAACATTTTATCCTCAGCATGTGTGAAACAGGCAGAGCGCTCTGAAACCGCAGGCTAGTGCTTCGGGGGAGGACTGCCTCCGCTTAGAAGCAAACGCTGAGAAGTAGGTTAAGAGGTGCAAAGAGTAGGAAAATGAGAAGTCACTTCCTCTGAATCTTAAACAGTTACATTTCTTCTTCTTGACACTAAAAATACAGTTCACGTTTATTAGTTGTACTACTTGAATGATTTTGAAACTTTATTTCATGCTAAGGTATATGTTACACATAGCCAAGTGGAAAATATATCTGAAAGAGGGGCTTTCACACAAATAGACTGTTCATAATTTATGTAAATTTTATTTTAATAAAACCAGTTTTTTTGTGTAAAAACCTTGTTTCATTGTCACATATGAATAAATAAAATACTGCATTGGTATACGATTATTTTGTTACGTCATAACCAAGAACAAATATATTACTTGCATATGTTTGTAGAGATATTTAACTTATTCATATAAATGTGCAGAAAGATTCCAAAGTAGAATATGTATCTTAGTGGAAATATAGAGGTTTGAAAATTTGACATGATACATATAGACTGATACATAATTTGGAAAGGTTATTTACTTGGCAGAATGTATGTATGAATATTGAAGTAATATGAGTAAAAGAATAAAATATTCTTAGAAGAAAAATGTTCTGGTTCTAAAAGCTTATTAAACCTATTTTTTATATTTTGGAAGTGTAGAGGGGAAAAGATTTTTTTCCCGCATCTGTTGCTAGGTTCATGGCTGAGACTCCTATAACAAAAGATGGATTAACAAGTGAAAATAACATATAAATATATTTAATATAAGTTCTATGCAATATGGGACCTTCGAAAATGAAGACCCAAAGAAACAGGTAAATTTGCGTGTGTGTGTTTTTTTTAAGACAGAGTCTTGCTCTGTTTCCCAGACTGGAGTGCAGTGGTGTAATCTTGGCTCAATGTAACCTCCACCTCTCAGGCTGAAGTGATTCTCTCACCTCGGCCTCCTGAGTAGCTGGGATTACAGGTGTGCACCACCACGCCCGGCTGATTTTTGTAGTTTTAGTAGAGATAAGGTTTCACCATTTGGCCAGGCTGACCTCAAGTGATCTGCCTGCTTTGGCCTCCCAAATTGCTGGGATTACAGGCATGAGCCACTGTGCCTGGCCAACTTGTGCATTTTTTTTTAATACTAATTTGATGATGAAGTGGATAGTTTTGGAAAAATATGATTGGAGGACAACAGGGTGTGATCTAATAGAAATACCCTGAGAGAAACTTACCAAGGCCTGTCAGTTCAAATTCTTCCTGGAGTCCCTGTGTCTTTGAGGATAAGGATGTTTCTACCTTTTGGATACAGGCAGGACACCTCTGGAAGGAAGGTCTTATGACCAACTGCAGGGAGGAAGGTCAGAGAATTATGGCCTACTTCATGGGTGAAGGTTGAAAGTCAGAGATACCTTCCTGCTTCTGCAATTTCTCAAATGCCAACATGCCATATTTTGGGATAGAATGTAATGAAGCCCATCAGAACTGAAGCAGGAAAGATACTTGGGTGAAATCCTTGAGTAGGCATTTTAATTAATAGCAAGACACACCTGGTTTTTTGACTTTAGTTTTAATTTTATTTCCACCAGAATCACTTTTCAATTTCCGGATGGTTCTAGCCACCCTCCCCACCACATGTTTCCTTGTTTGGGGTATAATGGATCATGGAGCTAGTAAGCTATAAAGTAGTGAATTAAATCCTTACTGCCATATTCCTCCCAGTTTGAATTGTGGAAGAATCCAACAGTGTTTTTTACAGAAAGAGACAAAAGGTCATTTTAACTTTAATAACTGGATGTGGTAGGAGATGGTTCCTTCTCACTTTCTCACTTTCTGTAGAAAGACCCAGCAAGTTTCTCAACTCTTGTTCTGGCTTAGAGATGCCTCCTTCCAAAGTCTTGGCTGGTATTTATCTGGGTCATTAAAGCAGACATTGACAAAACAGTCAGTTTTTTAAACTTTAAAAGGGAAAGATTGGGGAAGTGAGTATCCAATCCTGGTATTTACTAAGGTATATATTCGACCAGCTCAGAATGGATTGTGTTTTCATCCAAAGACCATTCTGTATTTGAGCCAAGATTCAGTGTTTTATAACTGTACTGTGGGTACTAATCCTTTTTAAAATGAGGATTTGGTTTTGGTATATAGATGACTTACGGTTCTTAGATCTGACCTTTAATATTGGCACCTGTTTCTGGTTTCTCCTCTACAAGGCAGCTCCACTTGAGAATCCCACTGACATCTAAAACAAGTGTATTACAGATGTGTTTATTTTCTTCCTCCATTTTCCAAAGTTACGTGAACAATATTTTATTGGTATTACAAATGTGCAATTCTATATAATTTTCTTTTTGAAAAATTACCTGTTTTAAAAAATTCACAGATCTTACTCATTTCTCTTTTCTTCAAAATATTTACTTGATTCTAACTTTTCCTGTCATTATTTTGGTGTATTCCTGATGAAAAAGGAGGACATTTGTTTCTAGTATCTCATCTTCCAGCTTCTCCTACACTGTGTCAGTGGCAAGATCCATCATCGAAGTCAGTTTTGACCACATAATAGCATTTCTTAGGATTTTGAAGGGCTTTCCAATTCTTTTTTGAGATTAAAGTTCTTGGCTGTAGTCTTCAGCGAGCTCACAAATAATCTAACTTCCATTTCTTTATTTTATTGTCCTAATTAAATTAAAAAATTATTGTCTAGTTTGTTTTTCTTATTTAATTGGTGCTATGATATATAAATATTGTTTGTGATATTACCTTGAAAGTGTGAATGTGCATCATAAAATGGCATTTTCTAGAAAGGCAAATCAAAATGACTACAAGATGTCACTTCATACCCATATGTATGGCTATGATAAAAGAAAACAAGAGCAGAAAATAACAAGTGTTTGGAGGATGCAGAGAAATTGAAACCCTTGTGCTCTGTTGGTGTAATTGTAAAATGGTGTTATCGCTGTGGAAAACTATGATAGTTCCTCAAAAAAATTAAAAACAGAACTACCATATGATCCAGAAATCCCACTTCTGGGTATATACCCAAAAGGATTGAAAGAAGGGCCTCACTTAAAGTAAAATTTAAAAAAAAGGGGGGTCTCAATAAGGGATATTTGCACATTCATGTTAATAGCAGCACAATTCATAATAGCCAAGAAGTAGAAGCAACACAAATGTTTATCAGTGGATCAATGGATGAATGGATAAACAACATGTGGAGTATTATTCAGCCTTAATAAGGAGAGAAATTCTGACACAGACCACAACATGGGTGAAGCTTGAGGACATTAAGTTAAATGAAATAAGCCAGTCACGAGAAGACAAATGCTGTGTGATTGCACTTATTTGCAGTATCTAATGTAGTCAAATTTATAGAAACAGAAAAGTGGAATCGTGTTGTTGCCAGGGGCTTGGAGGCAAGGAAGTAGGGAGTTGTTCGTTAATGGGTGTGGAGTTTTAGTTCTGCAAGATTAAAAAGTTCTGGGGAACTGTTTCACAACAGTATGAATCTACTTACATGACGGAACTGTGCACTTAAAAATGGTTCGTGATTTATGAGTTTTTTACCACAATTTTAAAAAATTGCATTTTCTTACTTTTGTGAAATCAGATGTAAAACCTGGCCTACAAACACATTCTGTGTGCACCAAAGCTCTCTGAAACCTTGTGTTAAGTTTCAACTCTCCAGTGAGCCAAGTGACAATACTTCGGGGTGGATTTCTCATCTTCAACTTGGTCAATTTTACTTTGAAAATCCTCTCATTATGGACGAGAGGATGGTATGATCGTTAGATAACACTGTGATTAAGGTGGCATTACAGTGGAGGTAATCAGAACCTTGCAGAAGCCACATTTCTTGGGGCTGAAAGGAGACACCTGACAGGCTGCATATTTCATTAATTTAATCTGATAAATTAGAATAACACTCCTTCACAGAGGATTATGTTAATCTTCTAAAGTTCTCACTTCTCTCTCTGAAGTGTCTAGTAACCAGATATTTCTTATTTATTCAAGTGCAACTTGCTGGACCAAAGGTCATCAATCCAGCTTGCTGTTCTTCCCATCTGCATTTTGGGGGTGGGTTTGGGGGTTCCCCCTTTGATTCCCTGACCTTTGCCACTATTTCCAACACTATCACTGAATAAGAATTTAGGAAACAGCAGTCGGAAGCTTAGATTGTGACTTGGGATGGGGCTGCGAGACGGTCCCTTTCTTTGCAGGCAGAGAACCTTAAGAGGTATGAATTCCCTATTGCTGCTGTAATAGAACCACAAATTCAATGGCTTAAAATAACACAAATGTACTCTTGTACAATTCTGTGGGTCAGAAGTCCAAACACAGTTCTCACTGGACTAAAGTCAAGGCAGGTCTGCATTCCTTTCTAGAGGCTCTTAGAGAAAATCTGTTTTCTTGCCTTTCCCGGCCTCTGGAGGCAACCCCCATTCTTCTGTGCTCCTGGCCTCCTTCCTTCATCTTCAAAGCCAGCAACATTGCGTCTCTCTAACTATTCTGTAGTCACAGGTCTCTGACAAAAGCCAGGAAAGATTCTCCACTTTAAGGACTTGTGTGATTATGCTGAGCCCAGCTGGATGATCAAGGATACGCTCCCCATCTCAAGGTCCTTAACCTTAATCACATCTAAAGTCCCCTCTGCCACGTAAGGTCACATGTTCATAGGTTCTCGGATTAGGACATGGGCATCATTGAACCACTTCACAGAGGAATTCACCCATTTTTTCCTAGTACTTATAAAGTTTTATTATTTCCATTTAAATCTCTACTTTGTTTGAAATTTATCCTGGTATATGGCTTGAGGAATGGTTCTAATTTTATCTTTTACCATAGGGTTATTTAGTTATCCTAAAAACACTTGTTAAAAAGTCTGTCTACTCCTTCTGCACAGATTTGAGATGATACCTTCATTGTATACTAAATTTGCATATGAGTCTGTTTGTCTGTTTATGGACTTTACATTTTCTTTTAATGGTCCTGAATGCCCATTCTTGGTTTTAAAATACTCAATGAAACAGAAATTGATGAGTATTTTCAAAGCCAACATTGTACCTAATGAGGAAAATCTGGACACATCTCCTGTGAAATCCCTACTACTACACAATTAGATAAGAGGAAGAAAACAGAGATATCAAAGTTAAAAAGGAGGTTAAAAACCCACATTTTGCAGATGATATAATTGCCTACCTGGGAAACCCAAGAGAATCAGCTGAAACATTACTGCAAAAAATAATAGAAGTCAGGAGGATAGTGGCATATAAATATAAAATAATATATGGAAACCAAAGGCCTTTACACATAGCAATATCAACTAGAAGATATAATGAGAGAGAGACCAATTGGTAATATAAAATATTCCTGATAACATATATACAAAACCTATATATGGAAGACTTTAAAAAACATATGAAGAACACAAAATACTTTTACAAAGGGAATGGTATACCATGTTCTTGGATAGGAAGATTTAGCTTGATACAGATTCCAATTTTTTCTAAATTAATCTGTAAAGTAATTGGATCACAATAAAATACCCACAGGCTTTCTTGTCTTTCTTTAAATTTCTTGCTTTTTTTGTCAGGTTGATTCTAAAATACATGTGGGAAAATAGCCTGAGAAACCCTGAAAAAAAGAGTAAAAATTAAAAATTGTGAAAGCACCAGCCAGTTCTTTCTTAGTAAGTCTGAGGGGATGAAACACATGCTCAGGACTTAGTGAGACTTACCCTGGGAAGCGAAGTCTAGGAAGGTGTGAATGATTAATTTTAGGCCACAACTTGACTGGTCTAAGAGATACCCAGATGTTATAGCTGGTGAAATGTTATTTCTGGGTGTGTCTATGAGGGTGTTTCCCGAAGAGGTTTACATTTGAATCAGTAGACTGAGTTAAGATTGCCCTCCCCAATGTGGGTGGGTAGACAGAATAAAATGGTGGAGGAAGGGCGGATCCAGCCTTCTGGAGCTGGGACATCTATCTTCTCCTGCCCTCCTGCTCTCAAACTCAGAGCCTCAGGCCTTTGAACTCTGGGTTTTACATGTGTGCCTCCACACCTCCAGTTCTCAGGCCTTCAGACTCAGACCGAATTATACCCCTGGTTTTCTAGTTCTCCAGTTTGCAGACTGTGGGACTTTTTGGAGTCTTGAATCACCTGAACCCATTTCATAGTAAATCCCTGTTACAGGTGAGTGGTGACTATCTGGGCTGGTGGTGAGGAGGTAAAAGAATTTACAAGGCAGTTGTAGGTAAAGAAAGGCAGATTTATTATAGAAAGTATGAAATACATTGCAAGAAGGCAACGGGCAGGATCAGCAGAACAGGAGCTGACTGCAAGGAGACAAAGGCTTGCTGGAGATTTTATAGAATGAAACTTGAGCTGGTTGATAATGCCAAAGCAGCAGGGAGCTCAACTTGCATTCTTCTGTCAGCCAGAGTGTTTGATAAATTGAGGCATTTGATGGTAAGCAGAAAGTTTTTGAGTTATGTACGACATTTGGCCATACGTCCTGGGCCATAAAGAAAGGCAGACCTATAACTCATTTGCTTTATCTCTGTTTTCCCCTGGTCCCTCCAGCCTGACTCATTTTCCCTAATTAGGAATCCACATTCTCCTCATAAATCTATACACAGATGGCCCCTGACTTAGAATGCTTCAATTTATTATTGTTTTTGGCTTTATAATGATGCAAAAGTGATATATATTTAGTAGAAACCATACTTTAAAATGGGAATTTTGACCTTTTCCCAGGCTAGCCAAAGGCAGTAAGAGAGTCTTCTCCATTGCTGTTCTGAGCATGTTAAAGGTGGGCTAGGCTGGCTAAGCTCAGCTATGATGTTTGGTAGGTGGGATGTATTAAATGCATTTTTGACTTATGATATTTCTACTTATGGTGGGTCTATCAGGACATAATCCCATCATAAGTCGAGGAGCATCTGTATATCCTGGTGGTTCTGTTTCTGTGGAAAGCCCTGATTACACAGAAGGCTACTCTCACCCACATGTGACGTGAATTTGGGGATCAATGTCTGAGCCTGTAAGAAGCGGGAAAATCTTGTAACTGAAGGAGATAGGAGTGACTTAGGAGAAAAGACTAATCTTTAGGCGAAAACTCCTTGGGGAATTCCTTGAGGAATAAGAACCAAATTATTTTTAAGAAAAGATCATTTCCTACGTTAAACTTGAATTGTCTCTAGCCCTGTGTTACTGTTAGCGTATTTTGTTACTTCCCTGAATTCAAGAAAATAAGAAAACCCAACCCACTAACCAGTGTTTGGAGTCGCCCAAGCAGGTCTGGTCTTCCCTACTTACTGTGTTCTCCCCGTGTTTATCGGCAGATGTTGGTTGCCTTCCCCAGAACCTCACTACCAAGAAGCAAAGACTGAATTCTGCATGGGAGTAAACAGTATTGGCAAGCAGGTCCCTTGTCATGCCACCTGGTCTGTGAGTCTTTGGGTTTTCAGGTGGCCCAGACATGCTCCTGTATGTGCCCCTCCCGGCAGACAGATATGTGCTCTGATGGCGGGAACACTGTGTCAGGCTACGATGTCCTCTGTTTAGTGGGGAACACAGGGCCAGGGTTTTAAACCAGGGCACAGGTCTCAGAGTATCGGACCACTGGGCACTTCTGATTCTTATACCCCATTCATGGGAAAGGGGAAGGTACCAGCACAACCATATGTGGTGAACATCACTTATTTCACCAATACAGGTAATTTCTGATATCTTTTATGTTAATTAACAATGACCCCCTTGCAGCAATGTTTGAAACTTACCACAGCTGTCTTGAGTGAGGATGCCAATTAGTTGCTAATGAATGCTAATTGACTACCTCTGGGTTGGGTGCAATGGCCCACAAGGTATAGATGACACAGATACACACACACACACACACACACACACCCAGTATCTATACTGAAATGTTTAGAAGCAAATCACAGTGAATGATCGGGTGTTCCTTGAAAAGGCTGTACATGGAAAGCGATCCCCAAATGCCATAGGAGCCGAGAAACCAAAGAAAGAGGCAGGTAAATCCAGTTTGTCAGTATTGGGTGATTTTTTAGGGGGAATTTGCAGACAGAAGTGTGGTCTTTTGCAGCTGCAAGACAGGCAGATCACCGCATCGCAACTCTCCAGACCTAGGGCTTGTATCTTTGGTAAAAAGCATCTGGGCTGTAGAAGGAATGTGCAGGGTGCTATGGGCATCCCCGCCTATGATTTCTGCAACAACGAGGGTTGTTTTGGAGGGAACTTGCAATGAATACATGTTCCTACATAAAGAGCAATACATCAACTAGAAGTTTTGGAGGCATTCCTGGACTCAGGGTTAGTCAGAAGTTGGATGACAGGTTAGCATTTAACATAAAGTCACTCTTGTCTGGAAGAAGCTGGCTAGAATGTGCTGGCAGCCACAGGGCCTGAGAAGACAGTCACAATCAGATACAGGTAAGAAGCCCGGGGATGTGCTGGGAGCCCGCAACTGCAGAATTTCCTTCATCCAAGTGCCCCAGATCTGTGCTGCTCACCATGTGGCCACTAGCCACACGTGGCTATTAAGTGCTTGAGATGTAACTGATGTGACCAAGAAAATGATATTTAATTTTACTTAAATTTAAATTTTAAAATGGATTATCTATTCAGCTATTTGACAACATTGATTATGTTCGGAACAACTTGCACATGTGAACCTAATTTTTCAATTGCAAATTTTATGAACCCTCAACGCAGATCAAGTATGAAAATGTAACATCTGAATTGTGCGGTAAGTGTAAAATACACTGTCGAAGACTTAGTATGAAAATAAGAATAAATCTCTAGTTAATAATTGTGATATTTGATTACATGTTAAAATGATAATATTTTACATACATTGAGGTATATAAAATAAGTCATGAAAATTAATTGCAGTTGCTTCTGTTTACTTTTTAAGATGTGGCTACTAGCCAGGCATGGTGGCTTAGGCCCATAATCCTAGCAATTCATGAGGCTAAGGCAGGAGGACTGCTTGAGGCCAGGAGTTCAAGACCAGCCTTGGTGACAGAGTGAGACCTGTCTCTACCAGAAAAAAAAAAAACATTAATGTGGCTACTGAAAACATTTATGTTACCTATGTGACTGACATGCTATAACTCTATTAGATAGCACTGCCAAAATGAAGGTGATGTTTATATAAGAGGAAGGAAATTTTCTAAGTTGGCTGGCTTAGTGTTCACCTCTACTCCCATATTAGAAGGCAGTAGCCTTGGCTGTATGTGAGAAATTTGAAAATTCTATTGAGATTTTGGAATAACAACTCCAAAATTATTTCTGATTCTGTCCACTGCAGAGTAGCTAGGTTTGTAACCTTCCTATCACCAAAAATAGCTATAAAAGTTGGTTAAAACCAAGAAAACAAAAGATGAAAAGCACTGGAGAGCAACAGCCTGGAGAAGCTTCGAGGAGCCCGTCCTCTGGAGGAGCTGGGCAGGCCCCATGTGCCCCAGGTTTACTTGAAGAGTTTCTGAATTGCAGCCCAGAAAATAAAGCAAAGCAGAAAGTGATTATTTCACTTGACTGAGGAGACAGGAGTCAGAATTTGAAGCTGCTCAGGCACCTGGAATTTAAAGGCGAAATCTCAGAAAGAAAGGAATTGAAGGGAAGAGGCTCAAAATGCTGCATTCAATTTTTCCTTCATTGGCTGATTACCAAGATGTGCTGTTTTAAGGGAAAACAAAGCCAGCCTGTGGGAGGCTAAAGCCTTGCATGGGAATTTTGGCAGCCATGCTGTGCTGGGAAGTCAGAAATGGGAGTGAATGCCTAGTAGGGAGTGTGTATGGGGACAGGGCTGGTGTTTTACGCTCCCCCCCACCGCCCCCGCCTGCCCCTGGGCTTCCAGGCAAGACCACAGAAAACCTCACCCTAGGATTAACAGTCTCGCCAGCATGGGCTACACAACCCATGAGTAAGAGCAAATGTGAAGTATGCCCCAGCTTCGGGTAGGTCTTAATGATGTCTAAAACCAAGCCAAATTGCCCAGCCTGCTGCTCTCACCCCTCTCCAAGCATAGGAACCCTCCTCCAGCTGGCCTTGGCCTTTGCCCAGCTTGCTCTGCAGAGCTGCCTGTCCCTGAGCCAGCACTCTGCATGCTGATTACTACAGTGGTGATGTCTGCTAAGGCGAGACTCACCTGTGGTCATGTTTTCCTGACTTGTTTATCAAGTTTTGGTCACTCATTCTTCACATGAATTAAACACACATCTTTTTCAGTTTCAGAAACAAGTGTGTCCTTTGCCAAAGAGCAAGCTAGGATCGCCCATTAATACACGTGAGGAGAGAAACGGCAAATGGGTAAAGTGGAAAACACCATTTTCATTTCGAAGCTGTTCGTGGCCAGATGGCATGCAGAGAGCCCAGCAGTGCTCAGTCCAGATGTGGCAGCCTCACTCACCACACAGCCCTTCCTTCAGCTCACACAGCTGTGCAGAGGCTCCTCCCTGGGTTAGGAAGCAGGGAGAGGTGAAGGGAACTGAGCCTGCCTCAGATGCTCCTGGTTCACTAGGAAGCCAGTCAGCACTAGAACTGGGTGGAATAGAACCGGGGGTACGTAGGTGGATGACCAGCACTAGCAGAATGAAACTCTCACCAGGGGGATGGAAGGAGGCATCATAGGGATACTGGCACTCCAGTAGGGGATTAAAAGATGGACATGGTCTCATGAATAGCTAAGAAGAAGCAGAGGGAATTTGTGAGCAAAAGCCAGGAGTGGGAAAGAAAAATTATCCAAGGCATGGTTGCAGGTGTGGTTTGAGGGGACAGGTGGGAGATGTGAACTGCCAGAATGACACTCCAGAAGGACAACGTGGGATGCAATGTGCCCCAGAGGGAGCGGCAGGGTGCAGGCAAGGCACAACTCTAGTTGATGGGGGGGCGCAGATGAGAAGAATATCGGGATGGGGATGGGGGTGAGTAAAAAGAAGTTATTGGCTGTGACTATGACACTAATTTCCATTGCATAAATGGAAGAATTCACATTTCTAGATTTAAGAAGGTGCAAGAAGGAGTCTTAAAAATTAATTGTCATTAATCAGGACAGAATGTGTTCAAAAGACTGATTTGGTTTCAGAGTCCTGGAGATATAAGTCTTGACTGTGTGCCCACCCAAATCTCATCTTGAATTGTGGTTCTCATAATCCCCACGTGTCATGGGAGGAACCTAGTGGGAGGTAATTGAATTATCGGGGCGGTTACCTTCATGCTGTTCTTGCGATAGTTAGTGAGTTCTCACGAGATCTGATGATTTTATAAGGAGCTTTTCCCCCTTTGCTTGGGACTCATTCTCTCTTCTGCCACCCTGTGAAGAGGTGCCTTCCACCGTGATTGTAAGTTTCCTGAGGCCTCTCCAGTCATGCAGAACTGTAAGTCAATCAAACCTCTTTTCTTTATAAATTACCCAGGCTCGGGTGTTTCTTCATAGTAGCATGAGAACAGACGAATACATTCAGTAACAATCTGTCCATAGACCTCCACATTTGCTCCTTTAGGGTGGGAGTCCTCCGTGTTTCTTTTTCATTATTTTTGTGATCATTCAGCCCACAATATCGGTCCCAATGTTTTTGATTGCACAACAAGTTTAAAAAAAATTGAGGATGCACTCCAAATGTGTGTATATTTGTTATTCATGCGTCCTCTGAGAACTCATGCATACCATTATTCTACTATATTTGCATACATTATAAAAACACGCAATAAGAAATAGTAAATTTTAGGCTGGGCACGGTGGCTCACACCTGTAATCCTAGCACTTTGGGAGGCTGAGGCAGGTGGATCACAAGGTCAGGAGATCAAGATCATCCTGGCCAACATGGTGAAACCCCGTCCCTACTAAAAATTCAAAAATTAGCTGGGTGTGGTGGCGTGCACCTGTAATCCCAGCTGCTCAGGAGGCTGAGGCAGGAGAATTGTTTGAAGCTGGGAGACGGAGGATGCAGAGAGCCAAGATCCCACTACTATACTCCAGCCTGGGTAACAGTGCAAGACTTCGTCTTGAAATAGAATAATATAAAAAAAGAAATACTGATATATATATTGTCATAAAAACAACAGCAACAAAACGAGATTTTGGTCCAAGATCCTGAACCGACCTCAAATCCTTTCCCTCCCAAGACGTGAATAGTGGAGAGGTCTCACAGAGAAGCAGCTCCTGCCTGTTTTTTTTCAGATGAGGAAGGTCATCTTCTACTAAACAAAAAAATCTGAGGGAACAAAATGTTTAAGACTTCAGCTGTATTGTCTCTTATAGACTTCAATTACTTCTTTAGAAATTAGGCATCCCCTTAGAAGTGGTTGATTTTTACGATCATCAGGAATATTTAAAATCAGAACATTCTATTTAGCCAAGTGCTGTGCCCCCTCACACCCATCTTTCAATGGAAGTTTCAGAAAGCCAATCCTTTGTTCAATTTTACTAAGAAAAATCTCAGCTTCAGTTCAGTCACTGGGAGGACATGGTATAAGGAGCAAATAGTTTCTGAGACCCTGTCTTCTGAACGTGAAAAATCCTGGTTAGCTGGTAGGAATCCTAGACCCAAGCCGGCAGCCCTCACGTGAGTCTTGTGGGTGAGAACTCCACATGTGGACCACATGTGTTAGTGAAACAGTCATTCACAGTTCAAAGCCATTTGAGAATGCACAGGTCAGCCCCATTATTCATGATTTTGCCTACCTGCTGAAATCTATTAGTAACCCCTACCTGCTGAAACCAGTTCTCACAGTTTGTTTGTGGTCATTCACAGACATGTGCAGAGCAGGGGAAATTGGAGTCACTAGCACCTGTGTTCTCGACTGAGCCGGAGCAGGGCCTGTGTGTTCCTTGCCTGTTTGTTCCAGCTCTTGTGCTGTAAACAAGTGTGCTTCTCCTGATCTATTTTGCCATGCGTTTCGCATTTTTGTGCTTCTGTTGGTGATTTTGCTGTTTCAAATGGCCTTTGAGCATAGTGTAGAGTGCTTTCTGGTGTTGCTAAGAGCGAGAAGGCCGTTATGTGCCTTATGGAGAGAATATATGTGTTAGAGAAGCTTCCTTCAAGCCTGGGTTATGGTGCTATTGGAGTTCCCTGTTAACCAACAATTTACACTAATTACATTATCTTTAAAAAGAAAGACCTGGTGGCACATCGTGCCCTCACCCCTCAGTGGCCTGCACACCTCCCTCCATGGAGACCAGTGTTGGAGAATCCAGATTTTCACCCCAATGCTTTTGACTGCAAATGCCTTTGCAGTCTGACCTCAGAGTGTCTGTGCAAAATTCCCTGGTGAGGGGGGCCCACAGGGCTTCACAAGATTTCCAAATGGCTTATGAATCACAGACACTTCAGACTCAGTTCTCTTGAGAATGAACACAATTGTAAAGGTCTGTTTAAATAAAATTGATGTGAAAGTCACATGACAGAATTAATCATTGAAAGCGAACAGTTCAATGACATTTACTGCATTGACAGTGTTGTGCAACCACACCTCTATCTCAGTCCAAAACGTCTGCATCACACCACTCTCCCCCACAAAAGGAACCCCATCAGGATTAAATAGTTGCTTCCCATCTTCCTCTTTCCCCAGGCCCTGCTAGCAATTCATCTAATAAATTTACCTATTCTGGACATTTCACAAAAATGAAATCATACAACATGTGACTTTTTCCATCTGATTTTTTTTTTCCACTTGGCATCGTGTTTCCAAGGCTCATATAGTAGTTTTTACAACAATGATCACGATAACAATGAGAATGATACAACAGCAGGAAATGCTTAAGTTCCTGTAGGTGTGGTTCCGGCATGCATTGGAATAGCCATTCTCTCTTGAGGGCCAGGGCTCAACTCCCTCCTCCACCTTGGAAATGGAGTATACTCTTGGGGTCCAAGACTGGGGGAGGCTCATAACCTGTGAGGGCCCAGTACAGAAGCCCTGCAGACATGCCTCACAGTGGTCACTCTCATGGGACCCTTCCAGAGAGACATCCTTGATCACAGGAGCCTCCTCTATCAACTGAAATCTTTCTCTATAGCATTTCTTCAGAATTCGGAAGACCAGGTTTTTCAGGACCCTTGAGGTGTTCTCTTGCCTGAACTCAGGGGCCTCAAACAGAGGTTGGGGGCACTTCTTACATCTCTGGGTAAACACCCTCATCTTCACCTGGCCCCTGGACTTCTCCTCACTCCAGTGCATGTGGAAAAGGACCAGAACTTGGCTAGAGTTCCAATTGTGAGAGCAGGAGGAACACTGGAACCTGTGGAGACAGAAGAGAGCCTCAGCCTGGCTCCATGTGGCCACATCACCGGGTGCTGCCAGAGAGAGAGAGGAGCTACCAACTGCACGGAGACATGACCTGACTGGGGCTGTGGCTCAGTGGTGGAAGAAATTACTAAGACCTCGTTCCTGTCTCCACTGTGCCACCCACGCACTGCATGCCCCACAGTGTCTGCTATGAAAACAGTGAATCGCAAGCTGGCAGAGCTGGGAGGGACCTTGGGCATTGCCTAAGTCCAGCGTGCTCATCTTGGGGATGAGGCACACTCTGGAAACTCCTGTCCAGAGACCCAGTGGGGGTAAAAGGCATGACTAAAGACTCTGGTCTCCTGATTACAAGCAAAGCTTCTTCAAATAAGACAGAGGCCACAAGTGCGACAGCAGCCAACTCAGTTCAGAACCCTGAAATCCACAAATGCATACAAGTGGGTGTTGATTAAGTTTAGACTCATGGGTTGGCAGCAGGAGCCCAAAGGGGCCAGGGTTTTCCTAGAGACAAGCCTTTGCCTTTCCCTTGGCCACCCCGGGTTCCCAGTCTGCAGTGTTGCAGGGAGATCACGGTGTCCAACTCTCTCTTCATTTGTTCCTCCGCCAACCCAGTTCCTTTGCACAAGGTAGCCTGGAAAACTTCATATTTTGAATGCCACTGGCTTCAGACAGGGTACAAGGGAATGACATCTTGTCTCAGCAGGGAGGAGGGCAGCTTTCTGGGCTAAGGTATCTGGACAGATACATGTTAGGAGGTAGAGAGAGAAGGCAGAAAGCACATGGCTGGACCCAGGGGAGGAATTGTGGGAGAGGCAGAGGGCTGCAAAGTGTGGCGGAGACATTTAGTCCTCACCACATTACCCATGCACTCCCTCCCACTTCCCAGCCCCTTTGCAGTGAGGTTGTGGCCTTGGGACCAGTTGGCCGATGAGATGAAGCCAGCAGTGATATATGTTCCTTCCAGATGTGGTCACAGAAGCCCTGGTACGACATTCCAGCTCTCTCTTCCTCTGCCTTGGTGACCTTGGGAGCCACATGTAAGGTTAAATCAGTGCTATTACCAGGTGTATGTGTCACTGTAGCTGAGCCCAGCCTTGGCTTGATGCCTGGTTACAGAGAAATGAGGCTGCGGGTTGTGAATTGGAGGGGGTTGAGAAGAATGAGTTAGACCGGGGTTTGCTCCTCGACTCTAGCAGCACCTCACAGTGTGAATACAAGGTTGAAATGAGAGGGAGAGGCCAAGAAGCTGTGACCACTGCGAGAGCACCTTGGTGGGAGCCACCCACAGTCAGCAGTGCAGAGGGGCCTGGGCCCTGCTGAGCAGAAGTCCACTGCCATCCCCTGGGTCTCAGTGCTCTGCCTTTGTGCTGGCTCAGAGTTCCAACTTCCCACCGATAAATGGACTGAGACTTTGGTGCAATGGTCCCTATGGCAGCTCCTGGCCTGGGAAGGCCATAGGCCAGCGGGAGAGCTCTGTTCCCTCTGTGTAGACTCTCCCCAGGAGGGGGCAGCGGGTGGGACAGAGTCCCCTACCTTCACCCTCTCTGCACTGTGGGTAATCACCCCCCTCACCCTCCCAAGCCTTGGGGCTCCCCATTCCCACCTGGAAAAGAGAGGATGAGACTTAGCATGATTTCTAAGACTCCTATTTTGAAAAGATTCTCTCAGCTCAGAGTTGAGAGGGGCAGGATTGCTGCCTGTTGCCCAGGACCCCTCCTCCTCCAGCTTCCCCCAGGGGGTCTCCTCCGTGCTGTGAGTCCCTCCTCCTAGGGGCTCCATGATGGGTCCAGGAGTCTCCCTTGGCAGGGGGCACATGCACTACCCCGCAGGTGCAACAGCTGCCCTTCCTCCCCTCCCCTTTCCTGGCTGCTCCCTGTCCCCACCCCCACAGACTGATTTCTCTGTATCCAGGCATTAGCTCTCAATGGTGCTCAGGCCTACTCTTATTCTGGGGTTCGTTGTAATCGTGAAAAAACAGTCTTTAATGAAGTTAAAACTTCTTGGATGATGGGCATCTTACTTCCCATAGTCTTCAATTTGCAAGCATGGAAAGGAACAAGTAAAGTAACAGGTAAACCTAGGAAGAAATGAGCAAGAATTTTCTGGAATGTGTGCCGTTGCATTCCCCCTCACCTGGCGGAGGTCCACTGCTGGTATTGCATCCACCCTGGCTTCAGGACGTTGGGAAGAAGGCCTCTGTCTGGCGTCAGGGTCCATCTGTGCCATGGCTTCACCTCCCGCATTAACTCCTGAAATATCTGCTTCCATACTCCTGTGTCCCAAGCCATTTCTGCTGCTGTGGTGTGCCTGGCTGGGTCGAGCTCTCCTGGGTCCTAGCAGGTCTGTAGTGGCAGATGAGATTTCTCACTTCAGAGGACGAGGGCTCAGACCTGCTCTTCCTTTGAGGACCTGGATTGGGCCCATGGACCACGTCTCTGCCCCAGGGACAAAGGTCAGTTGGCTCCAAGTTCAGAGGATGACATTAGTGCCACAAGGAATTTTGAAAGACACAGAACTCATGATTTTATTCATCAAAATGTTGCCACAGAAGAGCTCTGAACTCCAAATCAGGAGGAGTGAATTTCAGCCTGGCTCTGCTGTCTACCTGCCTACAGCCTGGAACGCATCTTTTCACTTCTAGCACCCCTGTAAATGGTGGAGAGAGGCTGCAGTCATTCTTTCCAATGTTCTTTCTAACATTGCAAAGTCCTGCTCCCCCAAGCTGCTGTGCTCATGCTGGGGAGGAGAGACACAGGGAAGAAGGACGCACTGGTCCTGGGACCTCACCGAGATTCAGATTCCCGTGTGCTTGCTCCAGGCTCTTTTCATTCTGGCAGACGCCCAAGGCTGTCCACCCATGGGAAATCAAAGCTGATGTAATCAGTGTTTGCCCGGGCCACAGGTACAAAGGCACAGGTCGGTGAGAGGCCATTAGCCCTAGCCCTAGGCAAACCCAGAGTCACTGCCCTCCTTCCTCAGGGGGTTCCTCATCCTCCACTACCTGCAAGAAAGGATTAAGGAGGAAGAAGAGGGGGGATTTGGGAGTGGGCACTGGAGTGGGCAACACCCCAGGAAGGTACACAAGACTCTGGGCATCCACATCCCAAGACCCGTCCAGAAACTGCAGGTGTCTTCCTCTGAGCCAGGCACTGACCTGTGCCCCTGGCCATCTCCCAAGAGGAGGAGAGGAAGGAAGGGAGCAGAGCAGGGAGGAAAAAGGAAAGGAAGCTGGGGATATGCGAGGAGAGGGGTTCTTCTGGGGCAGTTGGAAACAAAGCCACCCCCTTCCTCCTCTCCAGCCCAGCTGCCTGCAGCTCTTGCCCTTGGGTTCAGCTCCTCAGGAGGCTCAAGTCCTGGGTCTCCCCTCTTTCCAAGCCAGTTTAGTTTCTCAGCATTAGAGCTGTTCCTCAGTTCCAGGGGGATTGGTTCCAGGGCCCCCTGCAGGTACCAAAATCCTCGGATGCTCAGGCCCCTTATATAAAATGACATAGTACTTGCATATAATCTACACACATCCTTCTGTATACTTTAATTGATCTCTACATTACTTATAATACTTAATAAAATGTAAATGGTATGTAAATAGTTGCTATACTGTATTGATTTTAAACTACGAACTAAAAATAAGACCCTAAGTCCCTGAACCAACTAAATGGACCTGCTTTTAGCCAAGGCGACTCCTGAGAAACTTGAAAAACTAAAGTCTCAGCTCTGACGGGAAGGGAGGTTGAACACACCTTATCATTCCTCCTCCATTTGGAGTTTTGGGACGATTTACCAGCATTGAGGTTAAAACAGGGATCATAAGACTGACAAAATAGACTGCTTGTCGCAATAAGGCAACCAAATTATAAACACGACCTAAAGCCATGCACGGTAAATGCTGTGCCCTACAAACTGTAATATCTCATTAAAGGGGGTTTTATTAACCTGGTATAATGGGGCTATTTCCCAATCTGACTCTGTATTGCATCACATCCCAGAGAGCTGACCTTCTTAACTTAAGCATTCCTTTTGCTGACTTCATCTGTACACAACGCTTAAGTCATTCAACCCATTGCCAATTAAAGAATCCCTAAAACCCGCCTGTGACACACAATCCCCCACTTAGAGAGTAACCCCAGCTTTTCAGGTGCACTTTCTCAGGTCCTCTTGAGACTGCTCCCCAGGCCATGGTCATGTACATTGGCTCAGGATAGACTTCTTTAAAATATTGTACAGAGTTTTCTATTTTTTCCCCTGCATCTAAAGTATCCTTGACGTACGTAACTCTGTCCTAGAAAAAGCCTCCTTCTTAGATTTCAAAAGGCAATGTGCCAACAGGCACCAAATGTTTCGCCTAATCAATAAAGACTGCATTCAGTCAGACAAGGACATAATCAAGCACACTCTTCCATGGTCAGTCCTCACCAGAGGACTCTGTGGCCACAACATGAGCAGGACTTTAGCAGCTCGAAACAGCTGACTTAACAGACGCTGTCTTGCCGTCATTTGTGATAAGCACCCAGCATCTGTCACTGAAGGCTCTGCCCACATCAAAGACTCTTCCTTGCAAGATGCTGACAGATCGCCCAGATCAGGCCAGGATGTTCTTTGTGTTCACACTGCTCTTCCTTGACTGCTTTGTGAACCCTTTTCCCTATCCCTTTCCCCTTGATATTAAATGTTACTTCGTTGGTTGTGGAATGTTTAATCTATAATGTTTATATGTTGATTAAGTATACTATGATGTATGGTTTGCGATACTGACTGACCTGGGGAGTGGCTTGAGCCTGTGTGCCTGTGGCTCTGACCACGGAGTGAATGGGTGGAACCAAGGGGAATGGCCTCCTTGGGAACTCCATGCAGCTCGTGGCTTTTATGATTGAAAGAGCATCAGCAAAAGTCTGACCTTGTGGAAGGATACACATGTGTGTGGACTTGGTTATGTCTGACTGGGCTGCTCATGACATTCTATTAACACAATTAGTATATAGTTTTTAATGTTGTGCCATTTCTTCTTGTTTGCTTTTTCAATATTTTTAATCCCCAGCTGGTTGAACCCATGGGTGCAGAACCCGAGTGTACAGGGGGCTGGCTATATTTCGCTCAGCTCGTGAATTACCCAGATTCAAAGATCCCTCTTAATTTCTCCCTTTTGACTTTTTCTTTTCCTACAGCCTCACTCTCTATGCGCCTCCCACTGACTGTCAACTCCAGGGCAGACTAAGAAAGGATTTACAAAGCAGGGAGGGTGCAGGAGACAGAATCTAGACTGGAAGTCCTGGAAGCTTTTGGCCTGGGGCTCTGCACAGCTGTGGATAGTGCACGCATCACTGCAGTTGTTTTGTGGTTGAAGTGCAGGAAGAGGACTAGGCCTGCCTGCTGCAGAGAAGGGCTCATCAGCCAATGCTGGTCTCTTATCTACTTGAGCATGACAAACTATTCCAGGATCTATTTGGAACACTCTCAACTCTTACTGAGACCACCCACTCAGGAAACTGATATTTATCAACATAAATACAAGCCTGCATCACTACCTCTTATCTGGCAAGGGCAAGGCAGGCTTGGTACTCCCTTCCCTTCCTCCTGGGGATGGCTTTGGCTTGATCCTCCATACATTCATCTCAGCCTTCCAGCCCAGAGGCCATTCTCCTTGGAACAGAGTCAGCGCATAGCTTGGACACTCACTGTCACTCTTTCTGAACACTGGGCTGGGCCCTTGTGTGCTACTGGGAGGAGCCCATCTCTGAAAGTTGGGGCCTTGTACCCTGGGGCAGGTGGGGTGAGATGGTAGGGGCATGGGTCTCCTCCACCTCTTTGCTGACTTCCAGGTGGCCCTAAGTCAAACCTTAGTTTGCACAGGGGTAATACAAGTATTTTTCCAGCTCAAGTCACGCTCCAAGCCCACCACTTGGACACCCCCTTCCTTTTCCCTGCAGATACTGTGCACTGGCAGTGATGCCAGGCATGATACTGTGCCAAGGGGGCAGAGAGTTAGATGATTTTGAATGAATGGAGGAATTTCTGCACCCTCTGGGGGAAACATCTTGAACTCCTGCCTCTGTTTCTCCCTTTAAGTGTTCATGTCAGGATCACCAAGCACCTGAGTCGAGCATGGTGGCACTGAGTCTAGCAGGGTGAGAGGAAGTGAGCTCTTGGGCTGAAAGCCTGGATCTCCAGGAGTTCCAGGAGACGTGCCATCAATGTCCAGAGTGTCAAGGACAGTAGCTGTCATTAGTCAGACAATTTATTTGTGTGAGCAGGTGTTTGTATGTCAGAAGCTACTTTTAAAGCCCCCATTCTGGGGGTGGGTAATCAACAGAACAGATGGAATCTGGGAGCTCCTCAGGCGTGCTAGCCACTCTCTGCACTGGTTCCTGCGCTGTGGTGTGTGCAGACCCTGATAGCTCCCCTGCAGCAGGGAGAGCCCCGCCAGGCTGGTCTCCTCCACACCTGCCTGGTGTGGCCTAGCCCTTCCAGCAGAAATGGCAGCCAGCACTTATAGGGACTTTGGTGTGAACCCAGTTCAATTTCTTTTTTCTTTTTTTCTTTTGACATGGAGTCTTGCTGTGTTACCCAGGCTGGAGTGCAGTAGCGAGATCTCGGTTCACTGCAACCTCCACCTCCCAGGTTCCAGCAATTCTCCTGCCTCAGTGTCCTGAGAAGCTGGGACTACAGGTGCATGCCACCACGCCTGGCTAATTTTTGTACTTTTTAGTAAAGATGGGGTTTCCTTATATTGGCCAGGCTGAAGAAAGTCAATTTTAAGAGCATGAGTTAATGTGAATATTTCTAATTGTTTTTTTTTTTTTAAATCTTGCTGTAATACAAGTGGATATAAATCAACATTTCCTTCTTTCAACTAACACTGGCATACTGATGTCTATTGTCATAACAACAACAGCAACAAAAATGAGGCTTTAGGCCAAGACCCTAAACTGACTCCCAAAACTCCTTCCCCTTCCCAAGACAGAAGCAGTGGAGAGGTCCCACATACTGCAGCAGCCCTGCCCGATGTTTTCAGTCAAGGAAGGTCATTTTCCATGAAACAAAAACATATCTGAGGCAACAAAATGGATATTTAAGCCTCAGCTGTGTTGTCTCTATAGACTTCAATTCAGTGTCTTTAAAAATTAGATATCCCCTTAGAAGGGACTGATTTTTGTGATCATCCAGAATATTCAAAATCACAACTTTTTTTTTTGAGATGGAGTCTCGCTCTGTTGCCCAGGCTAGAGTGCAGTGGTGCCATCTCAGCTCACTGCAAGCTCTGCCTCTCGGGTTCAAGCAATTCTCTCTGCCTCAGCCTCCTGAGTAGCTGGGATTACAAGTACCCACCACCATGCCCGGCTGATTTTTGTAGTTTTAGTAGAGATAGGGTTTCACCATGTTGGTCAGGCTGGTTTTGAACTCCTGACCTCAGGTGATCCACCCGCCTCAGCCTCCCAAAGTGCTGGGATTATAGGTGTGAGCCACCGTGCTTGGCCCAAAATCACAACTTTCTATCTGTCCAGATATTGTGCCCCTTTATATCCATCTTTCAACAGAAATTTCATAAAATCAGTCCTTTGTACAAGTTTACTAAGAAAAATCTCAGCTTCAGTTCAGTCACTGGGAGGACACTTCGTGCAAGGAGTGAATAGTCTGAGACCCTGTCCTCTGAACATGAACGATCCTGGTTAGCTGGGAGGAACCCCAGAACTCCAAGCTGAGTCCTCACGTGAGCCTTGTGGTGAGAACTCCACATGTGGATCCCATGTGTTAATAAATTCGCAGTTTAAAACATTTGAGAATGCACAGGTCAGCCCCATTATTCATGGAGTCTGTATTTGTGAATTTGCCTATCTGTTACAATCTGTTTGGAACTCCCAAATCAATACTTACAGTGCTTTTATGGTCATTTGCAAGTCTGCAGAGCAGGGGAAATTGGGGTCATCAGTGCCCCTCTTCCCAGCTGAGGCAAAATAGGGTGTCCCTGCCTTTTTGTTCCAGTTCTCATACTGTAAACAAGCATCCTTTTCTTGGTCTGTTTTGACACATTTTTCACATTTTTGTGCTTTTTTTGTTTGTTTGGTGTCTTTGCTGCTTAAAATGGCTCTGAAGCACAATGTTGAAGTGCTGTTTAGTTTTCCTAAGAGCAAGAAGGTTGTGATGTGCCTGCCAAGGAAAATAGGTGTGTGAGAGAAGTTTCATTCAGGCCTGGGGTATAGTGCTGTTGCCTGTGAGTTCCATGTTAATGTATCAGCAATTTGTATTGATTAATGTGTCTTTAAGTGGAAACAATGTAAGGTCATGTATTAACCAAACTGTTGTGACCAGGGGTTTGCAGGAACCTAACCCACTATTTCCCCTAGGAGTTTGCAGGAACCTAACCCTATCTTTCCCCTAGGAGCAAAGGCTCAGTATTCACTAGTCTGGTGATCATGGCAGCATTATAGAACATAGCTACTGGGAACAGCAAGATCAGCCACATCCCCCATTGTTCCCCCGGTTACAGCCCTCCCTCTGTCTTTCTACCGGGACAGCTGGGTTGGTGATGTTACATAACTGCTATTGCTCAGTTTCGTTGAGGAAGTAGCTACTAGCAGTACTAGACCCTGCAGGATCCCCAGGTCCTCTACCAGCCCCCTCACAACTGTGTCCCTCAGGTCAAAGGTCACGGCTTCACTCTTTAACCAATGAGGCTCCTAAACTGGTGATTAGGATATGCCAGAAAGCCTCAGGTTCACCCCCTCATTTTGATCAGAGCGAATAGAATCCACCAGGAATTAGAAATCTAGCCATTTCAGACTGCCATTTCTTTTTATTCCAGCTTTGCCCAGAATCTGGGCAATGGCGGATATATTCCAGGAAAGCGAGTCTACTCCCTCCTCAGCTCAGGGCTTTCCAAGTCCGGTGCCAAAGGTGGTCTGGTCAGTTCTGGGGTGGCCACTTATCATCACTTCCCTGCAGTGCTTTGTGGTCTCTCCCCAAACTACAGCAGGTCTACAGTCTCTGCATCAGTCCCGTGAAAGGTTATCCGTTACATCACAAGATGTGAGAGTCAACCCTTTGTGTAGGTTGTGATTGAGGGAAGGCTGCCAACAGATACGAGGAGGTTCTTTCAGTTCTCCACAAACTCTTAGTCTCTGTTTCTGTGTTCTGGAGCTAGGGATATGGAGGAGAATAGAACGAAAATGCTATCCTCACAGAGCTTACATGTTATTCAGACAGTGATCCAACGAACCAGCAAATATGCAATGTCACGTCAGCCAGGGATAAATGGGGTGGACAAGCACAGCAGAGTGCAGGACTGGAGAGAGTGATGGTGTGGGCCGTAGGGATGGCTGTTGTGAGTGGCAGCTGGGGAGGCCTCAGCACGGGATGACATTTGAGCCAAGATCTGATTTAAGTGAAAGAAGGGGCCGAGCACAGACGTGGAGGAGACACATTCAGATCACAGGGTACAGCCAGTGAGAAAGCCCTGAGGGAGAAGCAGCCATGGTGTGTTCCAGAAGGAATAGGGAAATCCCTGTAGCCAGAATCAAGTGAAGGGGGAAGGAACAGATGAGGTTGGAGAAGCAGCTGAGGACTTCGGGGCCTTAGGATTTTATTCCAGATGTAATGGGAAACCACTGAAGTGCTTTGTGTAGGTGAATGACAGGGTGTGATTTCAAGATCAAAAGTTTTACAAGCCAGTTTAGTTCCTCCTTGAAGCTAAGATGTGATTCCTAAGAACAGAATTTTCCAGGGCTGGGACTTTTAAAAGTTTCCTTTGAACCCCTGGTTTTATGATTCAACTGAGAATTTTTAACTGCTACCCAAATGAGATGACTTGCTCTCCATATTATAAAAGTTCTCATTTCTGATGACCTGTTCATGGGCTGAAATACACAACTCCCCTGAGATAAATAAAATTCACAGCCTGCGCCAGGGCATATGTAAATGAACAATCCAGAATCGATATGAGACCACGTGACGTGGGAAGCCTGTGGATGGCCACAGGAAACCCCTCCTTGCCCAGCAGTTGGGGCAGCTCAGGCAGTGGCACCTACCGACCCTAGACGAGTTGCCCAGGTGTGCTCCCAGGCTGCAGAGGCTCCTGACTCGCAGAGCTCCTGGGGCCCGCTCTGGCCACGGAAATGGAAAACTTCCCAAGTGGGCAGTGGCCCTCACTGCTCCCAGTCCTTCTGTCTTCTGGAACTTTTTTGTCACTTGTGTGTTTCAATTTTTTTTTTCATAGTTCTGTTGTCAATGGCACACAAAAGGGCATACATATAAATGATTATGATTTTTATTACGCGGTTTTGGTCTACACAGCCTCCTCCCAACCTTGTGGCAGGAAACCTGAAGCGCCTTCCAAGGGGTGTTGGAAGAGCCTGCTGACCAGGGGGCCCTCCGACGTTGCCTGGAGTCACTCGGGTCTGGCTCCCCCACCGCGAGCAGGGGTTAGGGTGGGGGTGCCAGATCAAACAGCTTTATTTGACTTTGAACTTTAAATTTGAATGTCAGACAAACAAAAACCAAACCTCTTACACTAAAATTAGTATCCTATACTAAACATTTATTCATTGCCTATTTGAAATTCGAATTTAACTGGGAGGCCTGGATTTTATTTTCTTTTACTAACTCTGACTATGCAAGTCTGGAGTCATAACCAGAAGCTCCTGACTTCCCACCGGATTCCCGGAAAACTGCGGCTCAACAGCAAGAGTCCAGCCCAGGGCAGCGGGTCCCTGAGGTCATGGACACAAATCCCACGAGAACGCATGGGGGCTGAAGACAGAGCACGGAGCAGGTGGGCAGGCGGGACGCGGGGGCCTCTGAGCCGCGTCAACCTCAATTCCCTGGTGTGCTCTCTGAATTCACTTATTCCAGGACCAAAGTAGATAGGGGAGAAGAGAGTCAGCTCCCCTTCACCTGATCTGTGCGTTGATGAACTTAGATCCAGAAGCAACATAACAGGACCCTCACAAATAATATTTCAAATTATTCAAGTTTTAGGGTTTATATCTTCTTACCCCACAAAATATACTTCAAGCCCCATGGGAAAGGGAAGGGGAGAAGTCAGCGACAAGGTGACCTGGAGTGGAGAGGGTGCCCTTGGGTTGGCTGAGCCCTCCCCTAGGGAACCCCAGTCTCCCTGATGAAAGACTTAACTGAGTAAAGCCGAGGATTAAAACACCTCCTCAACATTATTCCCACCAATTCTTGTTGGGATTGGTGCCTGCCCAGTAAATTGTTTTAACATCGTCTCAAAGTAGAACAAACATTTTGAAGATCAGTTTTCCTCAAAACAATGCAACATATTTTAACAATAGATTTTTAAAATGAGAATGTGAACAATGAAACAGGGCTAAACAAAGAAGATTTAATCATATCCTTGCTGGTTGAAGAAAAATAAAACACTGTGCAGAGACAATGAAGAGTATTTTATAGTGTTCAGTCAGAAAAATAGAGAGCTGGGGGTGGTTCAAAGTCCCGCCACGATGCCCCCCACTTCCCCTGTTACTGGCTCCCGTCAAGTCATTCCAGTTTACTGCCTGATACATTTTATTCATCCTCCTTTAGGTATTTTTGGACCTCCAGTTTTTCTTATGGCCCTAAATATAACTAAAATATTTCTTCTATTTAGACCATATTTTAAAAAACAATTTAGGTGTGAGTATATATCCTTTTTCCTTTCATATCTGTTTTGTTTTTTTGTAAAATGCAACATACATACAGAATAGCAGATAAAATATATAAGCTCAGCATAGTGAGTAATTATAAAGCAAATACTTGTAGAAATATCATCAAGTTCAAGACATAGATATTACCATCACCTTCTTTTCTAGAAGTAAGCCAGTCTTCTTTGTTGTAATAATTACCACTTGTGTATGCAACTGCAAACAATATGGTTTAACTTTGTCATTTTAAAATGCTGCATAGATTCAAACTACATGTATTATTTTGAATCTTGCTGCTTTAACTCAACAGTATATTTGCAAGATTCTTCCATGTTGTTCCATGTAGCTGCAATTTATTTATTCTCATTCCTGTGCATTCCACTAAATAAATATTATGATATATTTATCAGTACTACTATTAGCAGGCATGTGGATTGCTTCTGGTTTTTGCCCATTATAAATAATGAAGTTATGTATATGCTTAGGTGTGTTGGTCAGTAGATATGCCAGTTTTTTAGAGTGGTAGTACTGATTTACATTTCCTCCAGCAGTGTTTGAGCATTTCAGCTGCCCCACATCCTCACCAACACTTGATATTGTTATTCTTCTTAAACTTAGCCTTTTTGGAGGGTATGTAGAGAAGCTTCAGTATGCTTTAAATTTATGTATTCATTGATTACTGTTGAGGTTGAGCCTCTTTTCATAATGTTGATTGATCTTTTGTTAATTCTCTTTTCTAAAGTACTTGATAAAGTCTTTTCTTCATTTTAAAAATGGAGTTGTTTATCCTTTCTTTTTTGGTTTGTTAGAAAATCAAAAATATATTTTTCATACTGATTATCAGTAACATCGGTGACAAATATATGTGTCTTGTTTTTCTGTTTTGGAGATCTTTATAATAATGAATTTGAAAGCTTAGAGGAAAAGGCTAGTTCCCAAAGTTGTAGAACTTATCAAAGACAACCTAACATCTGAATAGTCCTATAATTATTAAAGAAAACCACAAAAACTGGGACTAGGTTGCATGGATCAGAATGTATTCTGGGTTATTCTGCAAAATATTCAAGAAATAGATAATTCTAATCTTATACAATTTTTCCTACATGTGATAGAAAAGGAAGTCACATTTAGTAACTCATTTTACTAGGTTAGTATAATCTTGATTCTAAAAGCAATCAAGAAGATGGATTACAGGCCAATACCACCTATCATATTAAATTATTAAACAATGAAACAAAACAAATTAGCAAAGTGAATCTAGCACTATATTTTAAGATATCTCTTCATTAAGTTAAACTTTTGTAAGAAATGCAAGAATGTTTTACCATGAGGAACTATATTGTAATCAACCACACTAAAGAAAAGCAAAATTTAAAAACTTTTTGAAGTACATATGTAAGGCACACAAAAAAAATCTATACTTTTTAAAAAAAAGAAGCCATAAAATGAGAGAAGGTATTTCCAACACATTTAAACCCAAAAGGGGTTAATAGAATATATGGGGAACATTTACAAATTAATCAGAAAAGTTTAAACAACCCAACAGAAAAATGGGAGAAGGGTATGAATAGGCAATTCATGGAAGAAAAAATATGAAAGGTCAATGAGTACTTGAAAAGCTGTTTAACCTCATTTGTAATCCGGAAATGAAAATTAAAGTCAAAATGAGGTGGCATTGTATACCAGCCAGATTTGTAAAATCTGAAACATCTCAAATACCAAATGTTTATAAGCATGTGAGGCAACAGGGACAAATGTAGCTGCTGCTCTTAGAAATTAGTATAGCCGCTTTGGGCAACAGTTTGGCATTAAAGATACACATGCACTGTTCAGCAATTCTACTTGTCTGTATACTATCCAGATAAACACTTTCACATATAGTACACTGATATGTATTAGAATATTTATAGAAATATAATTTAAAAATGGAAATAACTGGAACACCCCCTCCCGCTCCCAGGGAACAGATAAAACTTTTGTTAGAGTCATCCAGTGGAATTCTATGCATCAGTGAAAATCAATGAACTAGAAAAATTGATTTGATTATTATTATAATAATATTACATTTTGAATTTTGTCAACAAAGTTTTATGGGAAATTTGTCTTCCTTCTTATATCTACATAAGTACCTACATAATATCTTTGATTTGCCTCTGGGTCCACAAAGTCTAAAATATTTATTATCTGGCTCTTTATAGAAGGTTTGCCATTCCCTAAACTAGAGCTACGTATATCAACATGGGCTTATTTCATAACCATGGCATTGAGTAAAGAATTCAAGCTGCTGGAGCTTCTACACAGCAAAATACCTCTTATATGAGGGATAAAACCACAACGCCATTGCTTAGGAAGTCATGCACTTGTATTTAAGAACATAAGGAAATTTATAAACATAAAGGAGGGTGGATGAGAGGGCCTGTGGCTGAGCTGGGGCTGCGAGCTACCCTGGCTATGGCAGTATTTCCAGTTCAGGATTGAGAGAGTGAGTGCTTCAGAGAGTATCATTGACCAAAGGATGCCATGGTCAGCACAGGGAACAGAGAACACACTGGACTCAAAGGAGAGAAAGTGAGTTTGTAACTTTGGGTTCCTTTAAGCCTGGTTTTCTTGCGATCCCTGCCCTCTTACTGTTGAAGCTGTGGCCAGCCTGTTCCCAAGAGGCTGCCTCAGAGAAGCTCACCTGGTCCAGGGACATGGAGACACACTTTCCACTGTCCCACAGGAAGGCCATGCGGAGTTACCCAGGCAGGGACTGATGGCCAGTGGCTCCCAGGCCAAGCTCCAGGTGAACATTCAAGGCTGGGGTTTGCGAGTGGGAAGCTAACCATCCCTGCTGCTCCTGCCACCAGCCCAGCGGCACGTGGCACCAACCGAAGCCTGCCTTTCTCATCCCACTGGCCTTGGTCCCCAAGGTGCTGCAGTAATTGAGCTGCTCTTTAAATTAGTGCACATTCCTCTGGGCCCAAAGCTGGCCTTCTTTCCCAGAGGGAGTGTTTCTAGGACAGGAGAAGACTTAATGAAGAAACTCTGCATTGTATCCTCGTGCTGAGGGAGTGCACCCCGGGAAGTACAGCTCGGAAGGGTTCAGACTTCTTGGAGGTGCAGTCAACACACTGATAGTAGAGAACTCTCACCGGTGTGGTCAGGCTGGCGCTGGCCCAGATTTGCTGGGCAGGCAACAGGCCACTGTCTGCAAGCTGACAAAGGAGCAGGCGATGGGGAACCAGTGGCATGGGCATACAGTGGGGACAGGAGCCTTCTGAGCGCCTGAGCCACTGGAGGCTTGCAGGAAGTGCTGCACTCAGCATGGAACCCTCGGGGCCACAGGGCAGTGGGGAGCTCGGAGAGGAAGTCTGGGAGCCAGCACGGACAGCAGGCCTGCAGAGCACACAGGCTGCTCGGAGACTCCGGGGTCTGTGTTGAGAGGGCTGCAGAAAAGGTCGCCACCACATGCAGGCTGCAGGTGCAGCGGACCGCAGTCCTCACCCCCGCATGGCCCTCCCGAGGCCCTCCACGGAAACGGCATGAGCGCCCCTTCCTCCTGCAACGTCCCTTCAGCGCCCTCTACCGAGAGAGCTTGCCCAGCTCACGGAAGGAGAGAGATTCGCAGAAGTCCACGTCAGCGCATACACTACATGGAAGCAATGCATACATAAAGCATACAAACTTTATTACAAATTCAGGATATAACCATACTAATTGGGGCTGTGGAAGAGAAGGGACTGGCCTAATAAACTTTGGAAGATGATGTTTCGCCTGGAAATTATTAGGCTAAAAATGAAAGGCACGATGAACAAGGTACTCTAATTGATAAATTTATTTTACATAAGGGTACAGGTTCAGGATTCTGAAAAGCCTTCACAGGTGTGCTGGGGATGAGCAAGTAAGTGATTGGGTGATAAAAGATGGGTCAGGTTGTTCACTCTGTGGGAGAGGAAAGTTACAGATTAACAAGAAAGGAAGGCCGGAATGAATCCTGGAGACTGGATTAGAGTTGGAGACAGTATGAAGCTCAATATATATACAGATGGATAGATACAGAAGCAATGTGAATATGTGTATCTATAATGATATAGTATGTACGCATATATCACCTGGCTCAGTCTGCTGAGAGGGCCTAGAGGCAGTGATACTCTGGTGCTCACATCTTGGGTTTCTAAATATCATTCTCCAATAAAAGGAGCAAAGGCTCCTTGGAGAAATGACTGATGCAATACAAGAGTCTGGAGCATCTTGTAGTACAAGAAAGAAAGGAAGTACTCAAAAACAAAAAGGATGGGAACACATCAGAGGGACACAGGAATCAGCCCGAAGGAGCTCCCAATGGCCAAAGCTGGAACGATGTGAACAAGAAGATAACGAACATGGTATTGTATTGTATTATAACCCGAAGTATTAAATAAATATATGTGAGGCTATTCTGATATAAATGATTGAATAAATAGAGTACAAAGACAGATCTCTTTTTTTTTAACAGAGAATTTCAAATAGCATGTTAGACAGTCCTACCTCCAGGGGACGAGGCTTAGTTCAGCCTCTACCACCCTTTTTCTGGGTAGGCTAGACTCACTTCCAAAGAACAGAGTATGGAAAGGGAAAAATAGTAACTAGTGGAGAAACCTGGTAGATACCACCTTTACCCCAGTGATGAAGGTGAGTGTCACCAGCGTGGATTTAATGCACCCTCTAATAGGATGCGATAAGAAAGGGGCTCCTCTTCTGTAGTATGCTTCCCCAAAACCTGTAACCCCAGTCTAACAGTGAGAAAACATCCAACAGACTTAGACTGGGGGACATTCCACAGGATGCCCGACCAGTACACCTCAAAACTGTTGAGGTCATTAAAATTAAGGAGAAGCTCAAGAACTGTCACAGACCAGAGAAGGCTGGGGACACATGACAGCTAAATGCAATGTGGTGTCCTGGATGGGATCCTGGAACGGAAAAGAGGACATTAATAGAAAAGTTAATGGACTCCAAACAAGGTCTGGTGTTTAGTTAATAGTAACGTACCAATGTCAGCTTCTTAGTTTTGACGAATGTACCATAGTGACATAAGATGGTAACAGTGGGAGAAACTGGATGAGAGGTGGATAGGGAATCTCTGAAGGATCTTTGTAACTTTACTATAAAACTATACCAAAATGAAAAGTTTATTTTAAAACACGGGTGTATTGGGCAGTAAGTATTCCTTTGTGAGCCCCAGTTTTCTTACTTGTAAAATGAGGTAAATAGTCTCCTCTGGGTCCTGCCAGGTCATGATGAAGAAATGTCTTTGTGGTCAACAGATGCATCATGCATGTAGAGGTACAGGGGCTGGACAGTGAGGAGGCCAAGCTTGCACCTCTACAGGGTACCTTGGTCCACCTATGGGGCTAAGCTGGACTTCTCCTGGCCCTACAGCTTTCTTTACCCCTCTCTGTGGAGAGTGGCGGTTCTGGTGTCCATCTTACCAAAGTCTTCCCAGCTAAAGTTTATTCTACCACCTTAGTTTCCACCTCTGGGGAGATATGAGTTCCCCAGTGCAGCCTGGAGCCCACCTCACCTTCATGGATGGATGCTAGACCTCTGAGAAACAAACTCACCCATTCGAACCTAAAGAATGGACTCAGAGATCCCGAGAATAGTGAAAGTGAGACTTTAAATGACAGTCTTACAAGATTGGGCGCCTGGCGCGCAAGCACACCCAGCAAAGTTTCAGCAAACAATTTATCCCCTAGTGCTCAGGTCCCTCTCCCTGTTCCCAATAGGCTGAGTACTATGGGGTTACAATCTTCCTGGATGTTGCCTATTAATTGTTAGGCAGGGGCTTTAGGTGTTTTTTTGGGGGTTGGGGGGCGTATCTTGCTGCATTTTCTTGCAGCCCACAATGCACCGCAATCCTAGTTAAGGGCATTTTGAATATTTGACTTATGACCTATGTAGCTGGGCAGGCTGATCAGGACAGACAAAGCGAGCATTTTGCAGACTAGTAAACTTTTATCTTAGACTAGACGTTTTTGATTTGGGTGAGGGCAACTAAGGGTGGTGGAAGGGGGAGGCCGACAAGCAGGCGTTGTCTATCCATGCAGGGACCGAGTATATCCTGTTTCTTCTGTAGTTTGCTGACCTAAGCCTATTCAAGGCACTTTGTCTTGGAAATGGACCACTGTATACATGATTTCCTTCAGACCTGTCTGGGCCTTGGTCTCCAAAACCAGAAAATGGTAGCAACATTGAATGCACCACAAAATGCCACACAATGGCAATGAACCCTGACCCCAAAGCTTTGAGGACGATGACTTTACAGGTCTGAATGTTCACATCTACGGGAAGCAAAGAAGCTAATCAGTGTGAATGGGCGCTTCAAGAGTGAAGGGCTGCCCACAGGCAAGGGTGAGGGTTGAGGGCCTCCTGGGACTGGGGCCCCTCCTGCAGTCTCATCCTCAGAGGACAGCCTGCAACTCTCCCTGGGAGCCATGGTGGGCCCTCTGCCCCTGCCCCCAGCCTTAGCCTGTGAGCTCAGCATTTCTGTGACTGCACTAAGCAAGCAGATGGTCCTCATTTGCCACCAGCAGCTGTCACAGAACCGCGGGTGGACACCTGTCCTACAGGGCTTTCCCTTTCCCATGCAGGAGCTGCCGGCACTCCCAGAGGGAGGGAAGGTGGGGAGCTCTTCTAAGGGGCCAGGAAGTTCTGGAAAACTTCCCTTCAGCTGAGCTCCCTACCTTCCCTCCCTCTGGGAGTGCCAGTGGTATCTGCATTCCTGCCCATTCTGGCTTTCTGGCAGGGAGCTCCCCCGCACTTCCCAGTGGATGGTGTTGGTGGCCTTCGTAGCTGGTCTGAGTGAGCACACTGGGCACTGAGGAAAACAAAGTGTGAAGGCCTCCAGCAGCCCTTATCATCACCTGCCAGCCACCTGCCTCAGGCTGGGCAGGCTGCACCCTGGGCTTTCTGCTACTGGCTTCCCGGGTCCCTGGAACTCCAGCTGGGGCCCTGGGTTGTGGCCCAACTTGATCCAGAATTTAATGAGCAGAAGGAATGGAAGAAGGCTCACTCCCCCTGGCCCTGGCAGGCGCTCCCAGAGCCAGATGAGCTGGCTGTGCCCTGAGAGCAGCCGGACCCCAGAGAGTGTCTGGAAGCAGTGGGACTGGCCGGGGAGGAGGCATCGTCCCAGAACCAGGCCTGTTCATCCTCCCTTCTTCCCCCAGCAGACCCCAAGGATGTGAAGGAATTGGCCTCTCTGCCCTGAGGTGGTGGCTAAGGCATGGGGTGAGACAGACTGTCCACCCTCAGATATCAGCGCCTGCTGGGAATGCTTGACTTCATTTTTCGTCTGTTTTCTTATTCCTCCTCTGCTCACCTTTGATGTTCTTGCTTCATCAAGCTCAGCTAATTTTGATTGACAACAATACACTGGGGCCTCGAGGTCATAAGGGCTCAGTTCCAGTGTGGGAGGAGGGCAGATACTGGCAGAACATTCCAGGCCCTTCTTGGCACTGCCTTCCCAGTAGGGACATGCAGTTTTCTAGGGGAGCAAGGGTAGGGGTGTGATGAGGAGAGCACAGCCCCTAAGGCCTGAGGCTGCCTGGAGGGAACCTCAGTTCATCTTGCTCCCAGCCTCAGCCTCCTGATCTGTGAGACAAGCATGATGGTCACAGGACCTACTTCACAGAGTTGGCTGAGGATCAAGCAGTGTTCAGAGCTGCACCTTACGGGAGCCGAGTGTTTAGAAGATGTTCCTCAAAGTCTGCCAAACAACGCTGTTCTTTCTTTTGTCCCTACTTTTAACCCTTTATTCTCCAGAGCCCAGACCCCACTATGACTTGGGTAATCATGACTATTGTCCATTTACAAATTTCCATCCTCTTCCCTTCTCCCACCCCTCCCTTCCCTCTTCAGCCATTGACAAGGGTTGACATTTGAGGGAAGAGGTCATATTTCAAGAAAGGTTTGCTCCACAGCCTCCAGGGGGCCTCCCAAGGGCATCTCTGGTACATCCCAAACAAGGACAGCACCTTTGGGGAGTGCCAAGGTTAGTCATGAAGCCAGAGTCATTTGTATGTCTTCCTGCTGGGGGCTTTTAAAAAGAAACTTTTGGCCGGGGCCTAGTGGCTCACATCTATAATCCCAGCACTTTGGGAGGCAGAGGCAGGAGGATTGCTTGAGGCCAGGAGTTTGAGGCTACCCAGGCCAACATGTCAAGACCCCCATCTCTGTTTAAAACAAAACAAAAAAAACTAAATGGCTGGGCGTGGTGGCTCACGCCTGTAATCCCAGCACTTTGGGAGGCCTAGGTGAGTGGATCACGAGGTCAGGAGATTGAGACCATCCTGGCTAACACAGTGAAACCCTGTCTCTACTAAAAATACGAAAAATTAGCCAGACGCAGTGGCACGCACCTGTAGTCCCAGATACTCAGGAGGCTGAGGCAGGAGAATCACTTGAACCTGGGAGGCGGAGGTTGCAGTGAGCCGAGATCAAACCACTGCACTCCAGCCTGGGCAACAGAGCAAGACTCCGTGTCAAAACAAAACAAAACAACCAAAAAAAAAAAAAGAAAGAAAGAAAAGGAAAAAACCCAACTAAATAAAATAAAATAAACTTTATATTGACATCCAACATACATGTTGAAACATGCACAGTTAATATTGCGCAGCTAGATGTGTTATCACAAAATGAACACTTTTGTGTAATCACCACCCAAATCAAGAAAAAGAAACATTTCCACCCACAGACTTCCAGTGCTCCCATTAATCATTTTTCTTCCCATCTTCCCTGAAGTTAGCACTCCCCTATCTTGTGGCATCATGGGCACTGCTTTTTATCTGTTCTTGGGCTTCACATAAATGCAGCAGGTGGTAGGGGCTCTTTTGTGTCCAACCTCTTATGTTCAACATTATGTGTGTGAGATTGATCCATATTGTCGTGGGCAGCAGCAGTTAGCTCATTCTCAGTGCTTAGTTGATAGTATTGCAATTGATTCATCCGTCTACCACACACGGACATTTGAGATGTGTGTGGATGCTGCTGTTATGAACAGTCCTGTGTGTGTTTTTGGTGCACATATGTATGCCTTTCTGTTGGGTGCACACCTGGGAGAGGAGAGCCTGGGTTCCAGGCAGTGCTGTGCTGGACTTGGCTCATTTCGGCTCATGGGAGCTGGCTGTTGTGTTGTCAGGGATTTGCAAAATTTTGCCCCATTCTGATCTTCCTTCTCTTGCATTCCTGTGGTTCTTGAGGCTACTTCCGTCTATTGTACCTGTATGGTGGGAATGTTAAACAACAGTGAAATATCACTCATCTCCTCTCAGCTCCAAATTCAGTGGACCCATCCATGTTGGCAGCTTGAAGCCGGTCATTCAGGGAGTTTTTACACCACAGAAACTGGCAAATGCTACAAATCAGGGCTTCACAGGTTTATTGTTTTGTTGATTGTCTAAAGTTAAACTTAAGAAAGCGAAACAGAAAATATTCCCTCCCTCCCTCTCTCCCTTCCTCTCTCTCTTTCTTGACAGGGTCTCACTTCATTGTCCATGCTGGAGTGCAATGGTGTGATCACAGCTCACTGCAGCCTCGACCTCCCAGGCTCAGGTGATCCTCCCACCTCAGCCTCCCAGGTAGCTGGAACTACAGGTGCTCACCACCAAGCCAGGCTAATTTTTCTTTCTTTCTTTCTTTTTTTTTTTTGTAGAGATGGGGTTTCTCCATGTTGTCCAGGCTGGTCTCCAACTCCTGGGCTCAGGTGATCTGCCTGCTTTGGCAAAGCGTGGGGATTACAGGTGTGAGTCACTGTGCCCAGCCTGAGAAATGTTAATAATGCAGACTAAACTTAAGTATGTGTCATCTCCATAGCTGTGACACTGTGAGTAGCATAAAAATTGATAAAATATTTCTCTAGTATCAAAAAACTATAATCTGACTCACAAAAAAAGTTGCTTATGTCACTGATGAATGGGTGATGTTCTGAAACATGTGCAGTTTTTTCTCTTTCTTCTTACTCTTTTTTTTTATAAAAAGAATGAAAGAGAGAAAGAAAGGAAGAGATTTTAGAAAAAGAGAGAAAAGGAGAAAGAAACAGCAAAAGAAAGAATCAAAGAGAAAGAAAGAGGAAGAGATTTTAGAAAAAGAGAGAAAACGAGAAAGAAAGAAACAGCAAAAGAAAGAAAAAAAATGAAAGAGAAAGAAAAAGGAAGAGATTTTAGAAAAAGAGAGAAAAGGAGAAAGAAAGAAACAGCAAAAGAAAGAAAAAAGAATGAAAGAAAGAAAGAGGAAGAGAAAGAGGGAGAGAGAATGGGATTCTTGTTTTATTGCCCAGGCTAGAATACAGTCTAAAAATGGGTATTAAAAACCTCTTTTATACCAATAATTGTGCTTAACAATGGAGACAGGAAGGAATAGGGGATGAAAATAACAAATAAGCAGCCAACCAATATTTTATTTAAA